>JARHVA010000342.1:470000-612500 GCA_037957365.1 Torreya grandis
TTATATATTATTAGTTTTCAAATAATACAAATGAGGGATTGAGACCATCTTAGATACACATATTAATATAGATAAAAGAGGTAGAGAGTAATTTGAGTAGTTAGTGAAGTGGAAGGATAGATAAACTGAATACACGATGGATGAGTGCATTGACGTTTATAACCATTAATGATATTGCATAAGGTTCATGATAAAGAGCTTATGGAAATTTTATTTTACCTTATATTTCTAATGCAAGAGCATATAAGTTCACAAGCTCTCTTATATCATCTAAAAACATGGGTTTGAGTTCTTGTGCACATTTATTTTACATTGCACATGTGGAGAAAGATAAAAGTAAAAACAAAGAACAACATCAAGAGTACAATAGGGAAAGAAAATGCAAGAAGTAAGGTTTTTGTCATGTTCCATTAGGCATAAGGACCTTTTCCTTAGAACATGAAAAATACTCTACTTCATATAGGTATTAGTTTTAGAACCACCACTTTGTGTAGGTTAAAATCGCATAACCATCGATATACAACAACTAGTGGTTTCGATCACATTTAAAAGAGACCAAGTAACCCAAATGAAAAAAAATTGATGTGTGGAACTTTTTAAAAGATAGATAGAGATCGAAAGATGTGACAAGATGAAAGTGTTATGTCACAAATATTTGAATTTAATTTTGGAAGAGCATTTGTAGTTCCATAATTAAGTGGGGAAAGAATATTTTAGCTCCATAATAGAGGAGAGAGGAGAGAGAAATTAGAACATATTAAAGGGTGTGAGAGAAAGTTATGATCATGTTGAGTGATTTATGTTCATTATAACCCAGTCATTACACTAAGGGGGTCTTATTCAGAGTCTAATGGAAGGGAGAGTGTGAGGTGTTTGTGTAATATCTATAACACATTGAACATCAATAAATAAAGTCTTTATTTTCATCCTGAGTTTTGTTTCCTTGAGAGAGTGAGAGTAGTGGAACACCATTGGGGAATAAATAAACCATTCAATTGACCCCCTAAATCCCATCTACACCAAATATATCATATTACTTCTCATTCATACTTTAGGTCCTTGGTAATAATATCCATTAATGGGACCATTTGATAAAATATGTTTTTCAATAAAGTCTTGAATTCAAACTCCAATAATTATAATGTGTCATTGGGTTGATTCTGGGGGTGACCTTACTAAATGTCTCTATGATGCTCTAATATCTTGAATGCATGAAAATGATGAAAGGGAAAAAATGGCCACCTCATGGCCCTTAGATCCAAGATTCCAAATTATAGGTTAAGGTAAACTATAGATAATATTTTATTCTCATTATAAATTTCATTTTACTATTTTTTAATTTATCTTTTTTTGGTTTAAATCATGGTTATGAAACAGGTTTAAAATTTGGAGAGAAGTTTTGAATCAAAAGTGTGTTTATACACTCTGCATTCACAACTTGGTTGACTAAATTAAAAATGGGCCAAGTTCTAGCCCAAGCCCAAATCCATTCACCAGGTTCAACTCAAACTCTCTAAATCAACTAACCAAGTAAGTGCTTTTCCCTAATAACACACCACTGACCTACAACCTCAAGTGGCCCAATCTATTTCCTCAGATAAAAATCACCACCCCAATGATGGATCTATGAATTTTAATCCCTCAATTGTGAATGTCTCTATGTATTCATGCCACCACTTCTAAAAAACCTTTGAGTCAATGGTATATCTACAAAGGATATCATCATCAATTTTATGTTTTCAAGAGTTTAGGAAGATATTTTAAAGACACAAAGGGCCAAGGTTTCAAATCAATGTTCATCAGATCTATTGGTGACATCATTATATTTTTTATCTTTGATGTCATTATGGATAGTTTTATGTGGTTTAGAGGTAGGGATAATCTCCTTATGTGAGCATCCCTTCCCTTTAGGGACTATGTCAAAAATTTTGGGTGCCATGAGCATCACTCACTTAAACCCTTATTTTTCACTTGTAGCCACCTATTAAAACTCTCCTAAGTAATCATCCTTATGGATTGGCTTGGTTGAACCACTTCTACTTAATGATGCCTCAAATGAGGCTTAACTTTGGTATCAACCCTAAAACAAGATTGAATCTCTTCCAAAGGATTGATAATTCAAATCAATGTCCATCAAATCAATTGGTGGCATCACTATATTTTTTAGTTTTGATGCCACTATGGATGGTTTCATGTAGTTTAGAGGTAGGGCTAAGCCCGTTGTCCCTTTGTGAAATATGTCAAAAATTTGGGTGCCATGAACATCACTCATATCAAACCCCCTTTTCCACTTGTATCCACCTAATCAAACTATCTCAGTCAATCATCCTTATGGACTGGCGTTGGCCGAACCACTTCCACTTGCTGATGCCTCAAATGAGACTCAAATTTAGTCTCATCCCTAAAATAAGGTCAAATCTCTTCCATCATATTTTCATAATTATAAAACTTCTGTAAGAAACCATAAGCCAATGAATCCTAATTTTGATCATATAAGATGCCAAAATAAGGAACACTAATCTAAGGTGAAGGATAGGCTTACTCTAAAAATAGAAGGAACACTAGGTGAAACCTCTTGATTAAACCCTCTTCTTACAAGCTAGTACTACTTCCAACACTCAAATCAAGAAAACAAACATATCATAAAGGTTTTTATGCCTACCTTATAATGAATAGAACATAATTTAGATAAGTAAAATTATCTTAAAATCAAGTTTAAATCATAAAATCCAACCTTCTATTCATAAGGGAGGAAGAAAGCATGCTACCATCGTTGGCCTAAAAGACATGGAAGGTAATTTTCCACTAACGGTAAGTTTCCCACAACCACTAAGACGAGTTTTAATTTACAATATAAAATGTATGGATAGGATGGATATGGGATTCACTCAATATAATGATTCTTACCTCAATATTGTTTGTTGAACACAAACAACAATGCAAGATCAACCTCTAGTCTCATACAATAAACTAAGCCCATTTAGGAAGCATAACATTATGGTTTTAAGACAACAACAAAAATAATAATAATAATGAGGAAGGAAAAAACCTTACAAATATCCTTAAGATGATTCACAATATTTAGTGGCTTTAGGTTTAAATGATTACAAATTTTGAACAAGGGATTGCAAGTCAAGTGGCTTTGCTAATCCATAAAAATTGCAATATTTAAGAAAAATAAAACAAGAGGGTATAAAAAAATAAAAATAAACATGTGTGTGTGTATGGATTTCATACCTCAAGTCATACAATTGGGTAGAATTAATTCCCATATCTAAAGCTTTGCACCAAAATTCTAGCACCTAACTCCATGCTCCTTCTCTCTTCCCAAGCCCTAACTCCAAAACCCAAATTTTAAGAATGAAAAATTGTAAACAAGGATATATTTCCATCCACTTATATGAGAATTCAAAAAATTATTTTTTAATGGGAAGATGACACTTGTACTTTCACATATTTGAACCTCTCTCTTAAAAGTCTTAATCCTCATAAGTACTCTTACAAGAGTAATAACTCTATCTTATAAAAAAACATGAGAAAGCAAGGACATTTTACAAAAATATTAATGTATTATATATCCAATAGAATTAACTAGAGCATGAGTTGTCTTAAAATCCTTATAATCTTCATAAAACCACTTGTATATTTAAATATCATGTCAAAATCCTTTATTTCTACTCTTAAAATCAGTTAATTTGATTTTCACACCACTCCTAAAGTGGTTTCCTTTTCCTACCCTAATTTTTCAATTTGGGAAACCTTAATTGAGTAATGTATACCTACATTTTAATATAAATAGGTTTTTATAACTCTCATTGGAAAGGTTGAAGGGGTTTGAGTAGTGACAAGGGCCTAAAATTGGCATTATTTTTTAAAATGTAAACTAGCTCACAAACTAAGTAAAAATAATATGTGGTAATATTTTAGCTATAAACACCTATAAGTTTGGTATTTATATAATTAATTCATCATAATTTCCATATCTTGTATATCCTTTAAACATGTACACTTGAGGAACACATCAAAATGTATAATCCCCAAAATATCAAAAGAAACTAAATTACATTAGTAATGTAATAATCAATAACATATAGTGAAATCAATGAAATTATATGTAAATTAAAATCAAAATAATAATAATGTGAAATGCATGTATTAAAGGCACTCAATACCAATTTTGAATGAGTTGAAACTACTGAGCTAAGAAATTACCAAAAATATTCATAAATGTAATATATATGTAAATAACTAGCTCTACTAGTAAACATCAACATATAAATAATCAAAGATGTAGGAATGTTATCATATAAATAATGGAAGTCATGCCTCAAATGTAAATACATAAGGGTCATCAAAAAGAAAAATACAGTGAAAAAGGAATAAAAATAATCCTCTATGAAATTGGGCCTCACAATGGTGTATGATGAATAAAGAACCAAAGGATATATGGCGACCAAATCTATAAAGTGTAAAAATAATCAAGCACACATAAAGAAAATCAAAGTATAAAAATAAAGTTTCAAGAAAATAAACTATTGAGAGGAAATAAACAAGTATGAAACAAACTCAAATGGTTAATAAAATCTATGAAAAACCATTTAATGAAAGAAAATAGCCAATCAAGAAAAAGAAATAAAACTTTGAGTAATCTAAAAACAAAAATACCACAATACCCCAAATCCAACTATGAATCCATGATCATATGCATATAATATAGGCCTAATATCTACCATATGAATCATTATACTATACATAAATAAATGATTAATCATTTAATCATAAGTTATATTAGCCAAGTTAACTCTTGATACCATAAAATCTTGAATACTAGTTATAGGATATACATCTAAAATCATATGTATTACTAGATTCAATTCTTGGTTATGATAGTGGGAAAACATATGATTTTAATCTTGACATGTTTCTTAGGTACCCATTTGAGTTCATATTGAGGTTTATAATTTGAAATTTTATGGGTACATATATATTGACATTGATTACTTAGAATTTTAATTGGTATATTATGACTTAAAATCATATTGGATTGGAAAATATTATGAAGCACATGTATCACATGTAAGCACGTGTGGGCATAATATCTCAACCTCTAATGTCTCAGCATTGTGATATATATCATTTGAATATGGATAGGAATTATAAATAAACTTATATTTAATAGGTGCTAAAATACTTCTACTCAATATGTGTTATTTTTCCATCCGATGGTTGGTAAAGAAACCAATGCATATTATCTCTAAATAGAATAATGTAATCATGAATCTTCTCATGTTTACCTTAATATATAAATGAGATATGTTAAAATGTGTAAAAATGGGACCTAATTAGTAGTGAATCGATAAAATAAATCCTCTTCCAACATAATTAATAAATGCATGGATCCACTAGGTAAAGTATGAAACCAAATAATGCACTGTCTACCAAAACCTCTTGGAATGAACTTAAGTAATAGTGTATCATGATGAGCATTATTTCTAAGAGAATAATATAAAGTATTGATATGTATATAGGTATATCCTCATCCATTTAATAAAGGAGTCTTAGGAATGAAAACATATTAGGGAAAATTAAAGCTTAAAATATTATGGTAAATGGGGTTTGAAATTATAACATGGGAATCAATACTAACATTAGGTGCATGGGAGATAAGAAACAAAATTTGAACTTATCATTATAATTCACTTGTTTCTACCATAGTGACTATTTCAGAAGTTAGTATAATTTTAGTATAGAGTGGATCACTAAAGGGGAGAGGCTCATTATGGGCTATAAGAACATTATTATTTTTAAGTAAGGTATTTAGAAAATATAATTTAATAAGAAACACATGAGAAGATGTATAGTCATTAATCATGTCTCAAATAGTAAAAAGAGAAGGAAAGCAATTAATAGAAACAATAAGAACATAATTTACAACACAAACAAGAATTTTATTATTTATTTATTTCAACATGTCCATGAACTTAATAATATAAGAAGTTAATATGCCTAGCTTGAATATAGATAGGCCCACTTTGAATATTTTGAAGAAGGATTTAGGTTTTTCAATTGCTTCATAGTATATACAAGAAGAATTATTTATTATATAAATTGACAATGTGTTTAAAGGCATCCTACTCAATATTATCTAGGAGGTTAGGCAAGATTATGTTCTAGAATTGAGACCTGCCAAGCCCCTAGGTGGAAAAATTAATATAGATGAATGGAAGTATTTGAAAAAAGATTAAAAAATAAAAAGGAGATCATGGTCATTAAGGAAAAAAAATGGAATGTTATAGTGGTTATGAATAGGGAGGACTATGATGTCTAAGTGGAAGATCACCTAAAAAACAATAGAAGATATATAGGCCTAGACTACAATTGTGTCATTAATTAAAAAGAGGGTTACAAAAAACATGAAGGATTCATCCTTAGATAACATGGTGAAGAATAAGATGCATCCTATCAAATATGTATCTCCAAGTATCTAGGGATCCAAAGATACACAAGGAAAGCATTCCATTAAGTCCAACCATTGACACCATTGATTTTCCTACTTATCTTTTGGTGGCATATTTTGCTTTAAAATGAAAACCCTTTGTGGGTTATATATCCTCTTTTACCTAGGATTAAGGCCATTTTTTTAATTTTATTATAGAAAAAATGTGGGGGAGGGTGATTTGTTAGTTATCTTTGATCAAGTGTCCCTTTTCACAAAGGTACCAATTAGTGATGTAGTGGAATTAGTTGATCATACAACAATGATGATGCAACAACATTGGTAGTTTTTTTTTGAGATCCAAATTATTATCATTAAAATGTGTTATTTATGATAAATTAGAAGGAATGTAAATGGGGTCACCACTATCATCAGTGGTTGATAACCTATACATAGATAATTTTGAGGATAACAAACTTGATTCCTTTCCTCTTCAACAAAAATTGTGGAAGATGTATGTTGATGACACCAACCTATGTTGAAAACATGGTAGGTATATTCTCAAGGCCTTCCACATCCATATCAATATTATTGTGGAAATAATCTAATTGTATAAGGAGATTGAGGAGGAATGGAGCTTATCATTTATATTTGTTCACATGAATCATAATTTTGATGGTTTCCTTACTGTAAAGTTTATAGAAAAGGAACTCACATGGATATATATTTGTATGCATCATCACACCATCCCCTAACATATAAAATAGAGGTCTCAAGGACCTTATCCACTAGGTGTTGATGCAGTGGATTGCACCCAGGGGCAGGATGCCTAGCTCCTGCCCTTCCACACGTCAAAATGGAAACTCCCCTCTCACCTGTGGGACCGGTGAAGCTTGAGGGGAGAGTCTCCAGATAAGGGCTAGCTCCCTCTGATGTATCTTTTAGGCCCTAATTTCTCTTACTACTGCTAACAAATAAAATTTAAAAGGGGCGGGGGATGAAAAGGGAGAGAGATGCTGAAAATAGAACCTAAGCCTAAAATATGAAAAGGTGATACACCAAAAAATGTTGACCCACCCAGCCCAAATATACACTTTTCACCAAGAAGAAGCACCCATACACTTCATTTGATGTGGGAAAATCTTCTGTTTCAATGAGTTAGGGGTCCATAGAGATACAGGGAGGAAGGAACTATCAAAGGTGTTCTGAGACACACTTTGGCAGCCTATTCACATGTGCTTATATTCCTACTATAGACACTTCTGGCAAACCTGCAGAAGAGAAACTTCACAATGCACTAGACATGTTGTAATCAATCTGTGAAAAGCATGAAAGCTAATGACTTAACACAAAAAGAATAACATAGACATATGATTTAAAGTGCAAGTCTAGATAGAGGTAAAAATGCTAAGTCCTGATTCAAGGTAAAATTTGGTAGAGTTTTGCCTTACAAGCCTGAGAGATTTTTGGGTAGAGTTTTGCCTTAAGGCTGAGAGAATGGCCCTTCTCAAAATGAGAAGTTTACAATATATAGAAAGAGAAGAGAACTTAGCACTTTCTAGGAAAGAGACTTTGGTGCTTCTTTTGCAAGTGGCCCATGTGTGTTTTGAGCCTTGGGAAGAGGAAGTCGTTTGATTGTCGGCTCCTGCTTTGAATTTTGCATTCTAACATTAATGTGAAAGTATGGGTTACACCTCTTTTCTGTGAACATACTGCTCCCTTCAAGGAATTTACGTGGCTTGTCTACTTATAAATGCAAATTGGAGAAAACAAGCTGCATCGCTTACTATTTGTGCCGTTTGGTGACCACTTGACAAGTGATGTTCTGACTGCAGGAATAAATCCCTGAGTTGACACCTCTTGCCACCTGGATTGTTTGTCTGCTTCTGCACTTGTCTTCTTCCTGGTTTCTATCTCTTTCTAGCTTCTTCGGTCCTTGAGACTATCTTTTGGTGGGTTGTTACATTCCTTGGGCTCTTCCTGCTTGCCTTGGCCACTTTTCACTGATTTTCAAATAAGTGACATGTGGTGCATTCTGCTGTGAAACGGGCAGGACACGTGGTAGCATCTGCTTGACTCATGGAAGCTTTAGGCACCCTTTGAAGGTCCTATGGAAGAGGACATGTGTCAGCTTCTGCTCTCTTTAGCAATTCATCTGGGGCCCACCACATTTCTCATGGGACAAAAGAGAGAAACTGCGGGTGTTGACACTTGTCAGCTTCTGTCGAGCCTTACAGGGGACACATGGCACATTTTACTGCTCCTAGAAAATCATGTTAAAGCCTTCTGTGATTGCCACTTGGTGCCTTCTGTGCTCTAAATTTCCTAGTGTAAAATTTAACATTTGCGGGCCCATCATAGTTTGAAAACCAACGGCTAGTTTGTCGTGCTCGACTTTGACATCCTCGAGCCCGTCATCCCTTGGACTTCTTCAACTTTCTTGCTTCAGCCTTCTCTATGGACTTATTTTGTCAATCCTTCCTAAAGGGGAAGTGACCCTTTAGCTTCTTGAGAAAAGTCCTTTTCCTTAGTAAGATCCCTCTGCAAGGGCACATACCCTTCAGGCGGGTTTCTTGCTTCGGGTTGGTTGCTCCTTCGAGCTTTTTCCCCGCAGACAATTTTCCCGTAGACAAAAATTCTACAAGAAATTTTTCTGTCACTTTGCTTTCCTTCATAATTTTCTTATATTTTCTTTCGATGGCGTTCTTTTGAATTTCTTTAGACTTTTTGTTTGAAGGAATTCCTTCGGACAAAAAGTCTGAAAGAATCCGTTCAATGCCTTAGTATTTTCTTTGGGATTTTCTACTTACAGCCTTTCCAAATTCCTTCAAAAATTTTGTCCAAAGGAATTCCTTCAGACAAAAAGTCTGAAGGAATTATGCCTTTGCCTTTTGACTGCCTTAAACAAAATTCTGAAAGAACTTACCTTTTGCAGCTTTCTTGAAATTGACCCTTTTGAAGGGTGATTTTGTCAACCAAGTGCCCTCTGCAAGGGCACTTGTCCTTCGGGAGGCTCTCTTGAACTTTTGCATTGAACCACTCCTTTGAACCAACTATTGAACCAAGCTGATGAACTATTTGATTTGAATCAAAGCATTGAACCAAAGCATTGAACCGGTTCAATGGTTCAACGGTTCAAAGATGCTAACTCTTGGTAAGATCATGCCGTTGAACCACTTTCAACTCTCTTTCCTTGTGAATTTATTTAGACAAGAGTCTGAAGAAGCTTTGTAAAACCTTGCACTTTCTGAACTGGTTCTTCATCTGCTGAAAGACTACATCTGAAGAGTTCGTAGAAGTCCCTGTGAAGTCCGTAGAAAACCTACAGAGTCCATAGAAACTTCACTATTGAGTCCTTAGAAATTTTCAAGACTCGTGTAAAATCAAAAGTATTGGCTCAGAACAGCATGAAAATAAGGGGGGACCAATTTTTTGGCCTGTTGGGCAAAAAATGGTCAACAAATTGGTGACTCCTAGGGGAAGCATGCCTACTATGCTTAGAGACTAGTTGCCTTTAGTCCATTGGGCATAGAGTTAGATGCAACTTTGAAGAAAGTTTAGCAACAACCCCAAAAGATCCAAGAATCAAACATGAAGCTTTTTACCCTAGACACAAGGGAAAGCCCACACAAGACTAAAAACACTACTTGTGCAAACTGCACTTAGGGAAAATAGGGAAAGAAACTAAAAGCAAACTACTATATAAAGCTAACCAGGAATATTAGCCTCTCTCCTGGATCAAAGGATAAACTTCTTAAGTCCCCTTCCTGGCATGAGGACTTATGGTGCCAGACAAGTGGCTGAAAGAAAAGGAGATTTGGTGACCTGCTCCTTTTGCCTATCACCTGGATTGGCCTGTATCTGAGTGGATCCGATTCGAACATGCTTCTAACATATACATACTCTATTTTTTCTTGGAATCTTGTTGAATGTTGGTCCTTCATGCTGGTGCATTCCACCAAGAAATCAATGGTTGTTGGCTCATCACCATAAGCCCTTTGATCTGCACAGTCCCTCTACAATGCACCATGGTTTGACTTGTTCCCTTCTGCTTTGTTGAAGACCCTGTCAAACTCATCCTCTGATCCCTCTTGGCCTTCTTGAAGAAGGGTGGTTGTTGTGATGTTTGAAATGGAATCACAAACTGATTGCTCATCCCATAGAGCATCACCTCTTTGTTCAAAACTTTCTTCTTCAAGGCTTTCCTTAAGGTAGACATACTTCTCCTTTTCCTCCTCAAAGATCAGGATCTCTAGATGTTCAAAGATATTCTCCTGATCCTCCTCCAACTCTAGCTCCTCGACGTAATCATCCTCATCATCAAAGCAACAAAGAAGTTCATCAAACAAAGTGGAAGAGAGCTCACCATGGTTGCGTTCCTCTTCGTATTTCTGGAACATCCACATGTATGTGTGACCTAAGTCTTCTCCATCATCGATGATGTCCTCAAAAGGAGCATCGATGATGATTTATTATTTGTTGTCGCTTATGATAACCTCTTGGAGAGCTGCAAATTGGATCTTATGTTCCTCACTCGCCTCCTACAAAATAGGTTCCTCCTTGAGAAGGGGTGAAGTGGAAAAATTGTGTGGAAGAGGAGGCAGTCCTTGAGCTAGAATCAAATGATTCTCCTCCTTCCATCTGGTTATAACTTCATCAATATCAAGTCTGGCCTAATAATTCTCTTGGAGGTGTGTAGATGGGATGTGTTCAGACATGGAATGTGCCGTTGGGTCTGAACCATCCATCACACATTGGCTGAGGAATCTCTCTCTGGATTCCAACTCTGCAATTCTCTTGGCTATGTCTTCTTGGAAGAGCCTTTCTTGGAGATCATTAGCATCATCATGAGCAGGAGTAGCCTCATCTTCTTACAGGTTTTGAGCAAAACCTTTCTTCTCCTCCTTCCTGCCCCATGATTCTATTGATTTCTTCTAGTTTAGGATCTCAAAATTGGAATTTTGCTCCTGTGAATAGGTAGCAACTTTGTTTTCTCCAAGGTCCTAGGGCTCCTCTACAAGGTCTGAAAGTTCCATCTCTCTTTCACGAAGTAGTCTCATCTTAGCCTCTAAATCCTCAATTTTATTGGCTAGATTATCCTGAAAGAGTCTTTCTTGGAGGTCCCCAACATCATGATGATGAAGAGGAGTAGTTTTGAGAGAGATGTGTTGGTTCATAATGTTCCCCCCAAAATAAGATTCACAATCTAAGGAATTTAGAAGGTTCATCTCCATGGGAGGTTGTTCTAGTTCCCTTTGATGCTTGAAGGCTAGGCATACAGGGTCAAGAGCAGGGTTGATTGATGCATCAGATGAGCTAGAATGAGAAAGTGCTATCTGATAGAAAGGATTTGGTGCACAAGAGGGGGATTTCTTTAGAATAGGAGGGGGCATGCAAGGCTGACTGCCTTGAATGAATGGATTCCTCCATTTTGCTACCTCCTCCTCCATGGATTGCAAGGCCTAAGCTTGCCTGAACAAACACTCCTCTCTATACATCAACTCTTGTTGATATTCATACTGCTCATCTAGTTTGTTGATCTCCATTACCTGCTTCTCAAACTCCAACGCCACCTCCCTTATTGTTGAAGGGAAACTAGGAGAGCTGCTTGAGGGGATTCCCTAAATATCTTGAGCTTGATCATGGTAATATGAAGGAAAACAAAGTCCATGATGCTGGGTGAAGGGATTATACATAAAAAATGAGATTTTTGATGGCACTAGGATTGCTTAACCAGCTGATTCAACTCAGAGTCACCATTGGTGTTGATGCAAAAGCCTCCAAAGGCTGGTTGGTTGAAGAACACACCAAAAAAATTTCAACACTTTGGACACAACTTGTCCTAGTTGGTCCCACCGAGTGTGCAAAAATTGTTGACACAGTGGATTGCACTCAGGGGCAGGACGCCTAGCTCCTGCCCTTCCACACATTAAAATGGAAACTCCCCTCTCTCTTGTGGGACTGGCGGAGATGGAGGGGAGAGTCTCTAGATAAGGGCTAGCTCCCTCTGATGTATCTTTTAGGCCCTAGTTTCTCTTACTGATGCTAACACATAAAATGAAAAAAGGGGGGAATGAAAAGAGAGAGAGATGTTAAAAATAGAACCTAAGCCTAAAAAATGAAAAGGTGATACACCAAAAAATGTTGACCCACCCAGCTCGAATACACACTTTTCACCAAGAAAAAGTGCCCATACACTTCATCTGATGTGGGAAAATATTTTGTTTCAGTGAGTCAAGGGTCCGTAGAGATACAAAGAGGAAGGAACTATCAAAGGTGTTCTGAGACACACTTTGGCAGCCTATTCACATGCACCTATATTCCTGCTGTAAATACTTCTAGCAAACCTGTAGAAGAGAAACTTCACAATGCACTAGACATGCTATAATCAATCTATGAAAAGCATGAAAGACAATGACTTAACACAAAAAGAAAAACATAGACATATGTTGTAAAGTGCAAGTCTAGATAGAGGTAAAAATGCTAAGTCCTGATTCAAGGTAAAATCTTGCAGAGTTCTGCCTTATAAGCCCAAGAGATTTTTGGGCAGAGTTTTGCCTTAAGGCTGAGAGAATGGCCCCTTCTCAAAATGAGAAGTTTACAATATATAGAAAGAGAAGTGAACTTGGTGCTTTTTGGGAAAGAGACTTTTGTGCTTCTTTTGCAAGTGGCCCATGTGCGTTCTGAGCCTTGGGAAGAGGAAGCCATTTGATTGTCAGCTCTTGCTTTGACTTTTGTGTTCCAACATTAATGTGAAAGCATGGGCCACACCTCTTTTCTACGAATAGACTACTCCCTTCAAGGCATTTATGTGGCTTGTCTACTTATAAATGCAAACTAGAGAAAATAAGCCATGCCACTTACTGTTTGTGCCGTTTGGTGACCACTTGACAATCATTGTTCTGACTGCAAGAATAAATCCCTGAGTTGACACCTCTTGCACCTGGACTATTTGTCCACTTTTGCACTTGTCTTCTTCCTAGTTTCTGTCTCTTTTTGGCTCCTTCGGCCCTTGAGACTATCTTTTGGCAGGTCGCTGCATTCCTTGGGCTCTTCCTGCTTGCCTTGGCCACTTTCTACTAATTTTCAAATAAGTGACACGTGGCGCATTCCATTGTGAAATGGGCAGGACACGTGGTAGCATTTGCTTGACTCATGGACACTTTAGGCACCCTTTGAAGGTCCTACAGAAGAGGACATGTGTTGGCTTCCACTCTCTTTAGCAATTCATCTAGGGCCCACCACAGTTCTCATGAGATAAAAGAGAGAGACTGCAGGTGTTGACACTTGTCAGATTCCACCGAGCCTTGCAGGGGACACATGGCACATTCCACTGCTCCTAGAAAAGCATGTCAAAGCCTTTTGTGGTTGCCACTTGGTGCCTTCTACACTCTGGATTTCTTGGTGTAAAATTTAACATTTGCGGGCTCGTTATAGTTTGAAAACCAATGGCTAGTTCACTGTGCTCAACTTTGACGTCCTCAGGCCCGTCACCCCTTGGACTTCTTTGGCTTTCTTGCTTTGGCCTTCTCTGTGGACTTCTTTTGTTGATCCTTCCCAAAGGGGAAGTGACCCTTTAGCTTCTTGAGAAAAGTCCTTTTCCTTTGCGAGAGCCCTCTGCAAGGGCACATACCCTTCGGGTGAGTTTCTTGCTTTGGGATGGTTTCTCCTTCGGGTTTTTTCCCCGTGGACAATTTCTGCGGACAATTTTCTCGCAGAAAAAAAGTCTACAAGAAATGTTTCTGCCACTTTGCTTTCCTTCGAAATTTTCTTGGCTTTTCTTTCGATGGCATTCTTTTGAATTTCTTCAAAAATTTTGTCTGAAGGAATTCCTTCAGACAAAAAGTCTGAAAGAATCCGTTCAATGCCTTAGTCTTTTCTTCAAGATTTTCTACTTGCAACCTTTCTAAATTCCTTTAGAATTTTTTTCTGAAGGAATTCCTTCAGACAAAAAGTCTGAAGGAATTATGCCTTTGCCTTTCGACTGCCTTGAACAAAATTTTGAAAGAACTTACCTTTTGTGGCTTTATTGAAATCGACCCTTTCGAAGGGTGCTTTTGTCGACCAAGTACCTTCCGCAAGGGCACTTGTCCTTTGGGAGGCTCTCTTGAACTTTTGCATTGAACCGCTCCTTTGAACCAACTATTGAACCAAGCCGATGAACTATTTGATTTGAACCGAAGCATTGAACCAAAGCGTTGAACCGGTTCAATGGTTCAACGGTTCAAAGATGCTAACTCTTGGAAAGATCATGTCGTTGAACCACTTTCAGCTCTCTTTCCTTGTGAATTCTTCAGACAAGAGTCCAAAGAAGCTTTGTAAAACCTTGCACTTTTTGAACTGGTTCTTCATCTGCTAAAAGACTACACCTGCAAAGTTCATAGAAGTCCCTGTGAAGTTGGTAGAAAACCTATAGAGTTCGTAGAAATGGACCTGCAGAGTCCGTAGCAACTTCATTGTTGAGTCCATAGAAATTTTCAAGACTCGTGAAAAATCAAAAATACTGGCTCAAAACAACATGAAAAAAAGGGGGGACCGATTTTTTGGCCTGTTGGGCAAAAAATGGTCAACACTAGGGCCTACATAATTTGTGATGAAGAGCACTTATAATATGAAACTGATCATTAGAAATTTATTTTCAATAAAATTGGTTATAAAGGGAAATAAATTGAAAGGGTACTCAAACAAACTACAAAGTGTAAACCAATGCACATAGAGAGGAATCCCTATGGGGATGTATGACAACATTAATTTGATATATTCAAATAATTTTCAGTAATATATATATATATATATATATATATATATATATATATATATATATATATATATATATATATATATGCCACCACAATTTAAAAACCACTTTTATAATGAAAAAGGGGTAATAAATGCCCTTAAATAAACAAAAGATCACTTGGAAATGAGTTGTGAAAGTGACATCTATATGATTGATTATTCACATCAACTTTCCTACACTCCATAAATGAACATGGTTATAAAAAAAGGGTAAAAAAACATGTTTTTGACACCCATTTTTATAAAATGGTGATATAAACGTTGGTGAAACACTTGGAAAAATAAAACACTCAATCAAAGTCGAGGACACCAAGGTTGTCCCTATGGAAAATCATTATTATAAGCATGAAGTGAGAGAGGCTATTGAGATTGGTAAGCATATAAAAAATTGAATATATATGAGGGGCTAGGTTTGAGTAATGCATTGATACCTATTATCAACAAATTAAAAAGGAAACCTTCACTTTAGGAGAAAGGGCATTTAATGTTTATACAAGTAGGTGTTACATTACATAATTAATGTGTAATGACTATTTTTAAATCAATTGATTTTCTTATATCATGAGTTAGGTGGGAATAATTGTAATTAACTATATTTATTGTTTTACTATCCTAGCATATGTTTTTTTCTAATGATGGATCACATGGTGATCCAAAATGTTGATTGAAATTTTACACACAAGTTTCCAAAAAAACATTTCTACAATATGAAAAGTATTATTTGTAACATGTTCTAATAGTTTCAATAGATTCATCCTTATATTTTTCATCCTTTTCATATTCAAAATCATAATCATCATCATCATCATCATCATCATCATCATCATCATCATCATCATCATCATCATCATCATCATCATCATCATAATCTACATTATTATCATTGATAACATTGTAATTTATATCATTATCAACATTGGCATTTTTAAGAGTAGGAAGACAATCATTTTCATTAACATTATGTTCTATACAAGTATTATCATGATGTGCATATATAGTTTTAGATTCATATTGATTTATATTACTTTATTTGAAAATAACAGATCTTTTCTTATTAATTCATTTTCTCATATGAAAATGTGGTATTCAATAATCACGAGCACTCATAATAAGACAAACAACACCCAAGTTGTTTATATGATTTTCAATTTTGTTTGCTCTTACAATGTTGAAACTTGGTTACCCTAATTATTCATCTATATCACCCTCACAATAATATTAATAATAATAAACAAAGTAACCATTATAATTATAAAAAACAAGGAATTCATAAAAGCACATACAACACCATAAGACAATACATCCAAAGAGTGAGTCACCATAAGTAAAATATGGGTTAAAACAAGCATAAAATAATTAGGACAAAGAGATCTAAAAACACTACCCTAATCAAAATAAACACTATGAAAATGAAATATATAACCCTAATAGTAGAGCATAAAAAAATTCAAATGTATGAAGATAACCTAAGAGAATCACAAGGAACCAAGGGCTAAAATGGAGAAAAACATGAGCCCAACCCTATAAAAATCATATCTATGAGAATCACAACAATATCCAACCCTAGAATGAAATGGATCACACAAGGAAAGGTGGATAACACTAAGCATATATAAAGGAAAACCTTGATAAGATGTCATAATAAGGCAAAGGCTAACCCTAGAAGAGAAGGAATCATGCAAAGAAAGGGTTTATAAACCCTAAGAATAATCAAATAGAATATGCAATATGATCAAAAATCTAACCCTAAGGGGTGTAATAAGGTATAGGTTCACCAAAATGTTTTAATGAAAAAGTGGTCAATGGGAAGCTAAGCTGGAAAAAGTACACTAAAATAATATTTAAACATATGTCCAATACAAATCTTAACTAAATATAATAGTATAATAGTAAACACAAATCTGAAATGTGCAAGAACTAAGAATTAATCTTTGAAATTGACAAAGAGGATTCATAGATTTAGTAGCTTGATTTTGACTTACTTGTGCCCTTTCAGAGGTAGAAGATTGCTGAAAATAAGTTTATTTTCAAAATAATTTAAATATTTTCATTTGCTTAAGTTGATCACAAACCTCTCTCAATTTCTAAAAATATATTAGAGATTTCCCAAAATTGCATCTCCTTTGTCCACATCATAATTGACATAAAAAATAGAGGCACCTCTATTTATAAAACTATTTATGGGTATTTTCATCTCCTTGAGCTTATCAAAATCCTCTCTTAATTTCTCAAAATCTATTTCAAATCTCCTTGATTTTTCATTTTTTTATTTTAACAATATTATATCCTCCTAAACTTTTATGAATGCCTTCATTTATGACTTCTAATCATGAACCTCTCTCAAATTCTTAATTTGATGTGCATAACTTAAATAATTACTTCTCATTTATATAAGCCTTAATCCACTCCAATAGGCTTTAAAAATCCTAAAAAATGGGGTTATTTATGAAGTTTCTACCTTACTCAAACTCATGTTTGATGATAGGTTTACAATCAACACTTATGCAATTCAATGAGAAATCTAGTGTGTATGAAGACTTGATCATTATCCCTATGTATGATATGCCATAAATTATTAGACTTTATATGCCCTTTTATTTTTTCTCTTATGTATTCCCCTTGTACAAATGAACTCATAGGAATATTTATTTATATGAAAATGTTAAAATTAAATTAGGGAATATGAACACTCAAGCTGACTTCCCCAAGGTAACGACTTAAAAATGATGGAAAGGGGGAATGTATGTGCACACGACTTAGAGGGAGGTTAAGGCATATAATTATGTGAGGATGAGATGGAGATTTTAAATTAAGTTCATGTAAATTATTGGATGCCTAATGAAAGTGGGATTTACCCAATGCAAGTTAACAAGAGGGCATGTAATGATCAATTTAACAAAAATATTCAACATTATTAGTGTAGGTTTTTATTTTTCCCTATTATTTAATTAGGAAAATTATATATTTGTGCATACATGGAGTTTTCCTACGTTCGTGGGATAGGATAGCTTATGTGGAGATGTGTGTCATGGATGTGTCATAGGTGTCATAAGAATGTCATAAGTAACTCCTTTGACCAGCTATTCCGGGTATGGGAGTTACTTCTCTATTCTTAGCACCATGTCACCACCTTTCATGGAGGAGTTACAGTCTATTTTTGGGGTGCCTTGACCACCTTTTGTAGAGGAGTTACTTACGTGCTCTCTTATATGTATTCTTCACTTTGGCCATCTTATGTTAATGGAAATATTGACTTTTCTCCAATTTGTCTATGCAATTGTCTCTTGTTTGATTTCATTTATTTTAGCATTTTGTGGTATTCACTTGCTTCATCTCGTGCAACCACGACTCATGCATCCTCATTATTTGGACCTTGGCGAATCCTCCGATATGGTATCAGAGCCACCCCAGTAATTGGTTGTCAATTTTGTTATTGCTTTCATTGAAATTTAGAGCTTTGTTAAGGCATTTTTTTATGAAATTTAAATTTTTTTGGGAGATATTGCTAGTTCTTCGTGATCTTGTTCCTTCCATGGCTTGTTTGGTCTCTCCATATACATGCAGGCAAGATTTTACAAGATCCAATAATCTTGTTTCTGTCAATCGGCTTGCATATTTTGTGTTTTAATCAGAATTACAAGTTGTCACATGTCTTTACAATCTCTTGGTAGCTGATTCTACCTTTGCATGTCATTTTTTGGTTGCTGGGGTTATTTTTTCCAACTAAAGGCATCTATTTTACACTAGATCTACATCTTTTGTACATCAACAAGAAAAATGCCTTCTGGGTTTTGTTCGCAGCTCAGAAAAACCATCTGGGTATCTTTCAATTTTTGCATCCATTCTGTATACTTTATAGAAATGCTCTTAGAAATCTACAACAGGACCCCTCTCCGTTGGCAGTTGCAATTTTGAAGTCAGTTTTCAAATGCTCCGTTCTTGCTCATATGGACTCATTTTCCCATTTTTTTATTTTTATTTTATTTTGGCTATTTTTTAATGCTCTATGCATTAGTGTAGACGTTTTTTGATTTTAATGCAAATATTTTTCAAAAATAGTAGATTCTCAGTCGTGACATTGCACAGTTCTCATTTTGGGAACTTCGGAGGATCATAACTTTCACATAAGACCTCGTATCGAGACAATTATTTTTTTGAAAGTGCATGATTTTTTGAGTAGATCGCAGTGGTGTTGTTTATTTCTCTAGATATATGCCAAAGTTGTATTTTCAGCATATGCTCTTCATGAAGGTTTTGTAATGCATTGAAATCAAAACCAATTAATATTTCTTGCTAGTGGCAGTTATAAACGCACTAATATAAAGTGCCAAATCATTTTTTTTTGGGAGGGTTCTTTGATTGAGCAATATTTGAATTTTTTTAAAGCTTATATATTCGATTGTCGAAGACAAAGGGTGAGGCCCGGGTTGGCAGGAGGCCAATTCCCCCTCACAAAGACCTCCTTTGGATTTCTTGCTTCGTGCCAAGTCCAACGAGTGGTTGAAAGATCACTTTCTCTCTCAAAATAGACATTTTAAAAAATGTTTTAGTGTTTTTTTTGCGAAAACACTAGTTTACAGGAAATTGAATCTTTAATATCTTGCAAACGCTAGCTCAAATTCGGGTGCCATTTTTTTCAAAAGTATTTGTATTTCAATTATCTATAGCATAGGATTTTTATTTGTTAAAAATGCACTAGTTTATAAAGTGCCTAAAATTTGGGTCTCCCAGGACGCATTTTCGGCTGAGTCTGACATCCTATTTGCTTAAAGTCTTACACTGATTGCTCTAAGAAACATTATTGGCTGAGATCGATGTATTTTGAGCATGCAATTACATATTTTTGGGGGGGCTCAACATTTTGGGGGGTGTGATTACTTTTTAGCACTTGCAATCTTTGCTTTCATTCTCCTTTTTGCATAATTTCACAACCTGCAATCAACACAACTTCACCTATATTCAGCTTAAAATAGATTCTTTTCAACTTAAGCTCCTAACACCCTTCAACTATTATGAATGGAAGGTTAAAATTTCAATCATTCTTAGAAGCAAAGGGTTGTATAGGATCACCATGGGTACTGAAGTAGAACCCAACACTAATGCTGAAAAGGTCAAGTGGTACAACCATAGTGATGAAGCCTATGGATTATTGAGCTTGTCCATGTCTCCAAAACTTATCTTCTATTTAGAAACCTCTAAGACTCCCAAATACATATGGGACACCCTAGAAACCTTATTTGGAAAGCTTGATGAGATGAGAGGTCATGAGCTAGAAAATGAACTCATAAGTCTAAGTCTTAGCAACTTTGACATCCTACAAGACTTCTTCACTAAGTTTAAAGCCCTTAGATTGAAATTCAAAGAATGCGGGATAGAGAATAAAGATGATCAACTCATCCTTTCTATTCTCACAAAGTTAGGTCCAAGTTATTCAGTCTTTGTCTCCACTTTCCATGCCACAAAAAGTGCCCTTGGCACTACATGGAAAATGCCTTCTTTAGATTCATTCATTTCTGACTTGACTAGGGAGCAAGATAAGATAATTCAAATGAGCACAATGAAGTCTACTCAACCCCAAGCTTTGATAGCTGGAAATGGTAAGGATAAGACTTCAACAAAGGAGAAGAAGAAAAAGAACAAGGACCAGTAGAAGAAGAAAGAAAACAACAATCCTACCAAAAACAACACTGAGTCTTCCTTTTCTAATGATAAACCTAAGAAGGAGAAGGTTAAGTGTGCCTATTGTAAAAAGATAGGGCATGATGAACACAAATGCATGAAGAAACAAATAGATCACCTAACTCATCTTCTAGAGAAGCACAACATAGGTGTTCTTGAGTCCATCAAGTAGAATTCATCTACCCAAGATTCTACTAAGGCAAAAGGCAAGGGTAAGGAGAAAGAAAAGGGCAAGGCCCTTGTAGCAACTATAGCTTCTACAACATCATAGGTCATTGATTTGGGTGCTTCTCACCACATGGGCTCTTCACTAGTTGAGTTTTTATCTTTAGAGCCTTGTAGCATGACTTAAATTAGTTTGGGTGATGACACATCAGTTTCTATTATAGGGAGAGGGTCAGTTGAAATGGAAAGAGGAACATTCAATAATGTTTTAAGTGTTCCTTCTCTTTCAACCAATCTTCTATCAGTGTACCAAATCACTCACATTGATCGGGGCATGAGAGTTGAGGTTTCACCAAATTCAGTGGCTATTAGGGAGTTGCATAGTGATACTACAGTGGCAGTGGGTAGGGTAGATCACCAAGCAAGGTTATACACCTTCTCACATTTTGCACCTAATTCTTCTCCAATAGCATTGCTGACTCATTTAGATAGAGTTAGCAAATTATGGTATGAGCAGTTTGGCCACCTTAACTACCGCTACCTTGAGCAACTTTGCAAACATGACATGGTTATTGGCTTGCCTCGTGTCCAATTCTCAAAAGAACTTTGCGAGGGGTGCTCCCTTAGGAAGCATCCCGAAGCAAAATTTGACAAAGGCAAAGCTTGGAGGGCTTCACAACCTTTGAATTTAGTCCATAGTGATGTATTGGGACCCTTTCTCAGACCATCTTTCACAAGGGCCAAGTACATCCTCACTTTCATTGATGATTTCTCTAAGTACACTTGGATATATTTTCTCAAACAAAAGTCTGAAGTGTTTGAAAATTTTCTAGACTTCAAGGCTCTTGTTGAGAAATAGAGTGAAAAATCCATCAAAGTTCTTCAAATTGATAATGGAGGGGAGTATGTCAGCAACAGGTTTGAGCAGTTTTGCACCATAGAGGGGATTGATTTATAGTGCATAGTCACTTACAGTCCTTCACAGAATGGGGTTACAGAATGCAAAAATAGGTTCTTGAAAGATATGGGTAGCTGTATGATTCACTCCAAATTCTTAGCACCACAATACTGGGTTGAAGCCATCAATTTTTCTTGCTACATTCAAAATAGGGTTCCTCACAAAGATTTAAAAGGGATAACACCCTTTGAAGCTTGGCATAAAAGGAAACCTGATGTTGAGCACCTTAGGGTTTTCAGATCCCCAACCATGGCCCACATACTGAAGAAGAAATGCAAAGCTATGGAACGTCAATCCAAGCCTTGCATCTTTATAGGATATCCAAATGGTTTTAAGGTGTATCACCTTTTAGATCCAGTCACTCATGAGTTGTTCATTAAGAGAAGTGTCCACTTTCAAGAGAGTCCTAGTGACTCAACACTTGGCACTTCTTCTCCCTCATCAGATCTACTTATTCATGATGATTCTTCATCAGATTCAGACAAGCCACAATAGGTTCCTGAGCCAGAGACATCTTCTTCTTCTTCTTCAAGTTCAGACAGTGAGGATAGTGATGCCATGTCATCCACCTCTAGTCAGTCAGAGGATGAGGAGTTAGCACCTGACTTGCCCACTTTTGGGCCACTTTGGGCTAGAAAGACACTTGAGAGTGCTAACACTTGGGCAGGAGATCCCGCAGATGACAGACGTACTAGGGGGGATTTTTAGAGAGATCCACATGCTTTCTTTGCTTTAGTTTTAGATTCACAAAATTTTTGAGAGGCATTGGGGGTACCTGAGTGGGATAGTGCTATGGAGGAAGAATATTCTTCCTTAATCAAAAATCACACTTGGGATTTGAATTCACTTCCTAAGGGAAGGAAGATGGTTTGATGTAGGTAGATATATCAGGCCAAGTTTGCAACAGATGGGTTGGTTGATAAGTACACGACATGATTAGTTGCCAAGGGTTTCTCACAGGTGGCAGGCATTGAATACTCAGAGACCTTTGCACATGTTTCAAAGATGACTTCTATCCGACTCACCTTAGCTATTGCCACAACACATGATTGGGATGTGCACCAGATGGATGCGAAGAGTGCATTTCTTTACGGAGACCTAGAGGAGGAGATCTACATGGAGCAGCCACCAAGATTTGTTTAGGATTCTTCTTTAGTATGCAAACTTAGGAAATCTATCTATGGCCTCAAACAGGCCCCTCGGGCATGGTACGCCAAGATGGATTCCTTCCTTCTCACAGCGGGTTTCACTAGGTGCCATTCTGATTCTAATGTCTAGTTTTTGTAGTAGGATGACTCATGCATCCTCGTGATACCATATTGGAGGATTCACCAAGGTCCAAATAATGAGGATGCATGAGTCATGGTTGCACGGGATGAAGCAAGTGAATACCACAAAATGCTAAAATAAATGAAATCAAACAAAAGACAATTGCATAGACAATTTAGAGAAAAGCCAATATTCCCATTAACATAAGATGGCCAAAGTGAAGAATACATATAGGAGAGCACATAAGTAACTCATCCACAAAAGGTGGTCAAGGCACCCCAAGAATAGACTGTAACTCCTCCATGAAAGGTGGTGATAGGGTGCTAAGAATAGAGAAGTAACTCCCATACCCAGAATAGTTGGTCAAAGGAGTTACTTATGACATTCTTATGACACCTATGACACATCTATGACACACTTCTCCACATAAGCTAGCCTATCCCATGAACGTAGGAAAACTCCATGTATGCACAAATATATAATTTCCCTAATTAAATAATAGGGAAAAATAAAAACCTACACTAATAAACATAAATATAAAAACTCTAAGTCAATATAAATCAACACTAGATAACACCATATGGCCAATTTTGTGTCTACAGTTAGCCTCTTAAGACTCTTAGGAGGAGGTATTTCAATAGTGGCTTGAAATTTCATAGGATCAAATTTATAACTCTTTGGAAGATGATAGAACCCAATATATTTCTTTATGTAACTCTAAAGATGCATTTATTAGGATTCAATCTTACCATGTTTTGTCTTAATCATTGAAATATCTTTTGTAAAATCATCTATATGGTTTTCAAGTTTTTTATATTTTTATAGGATATCATAAATGTATTCCTCTAAGATGTTATGAATTTCATTATGGAATATATGTGTCATGGATATTTGATAGGTGATCTATAATTTTCAAATGAATTTTCCTTAATAGAAAAATATAGACACAAATTTACTGCCAATGCTTTTACTAGATGATTTAATCAATTGGAAATAGATTAGAGTGTGTTTAAAGTGTATTATATTGAGTTTAGTTAATTTTAAAACCATAAAACTCTAGGAATAAATGGAAACAATCACACAACACAACTGACTTTAACCAAGAAACCCCAAATGAGGAAACCCAATTAGAATTAACAATTATACATCTTCCTCATTTTCCCTTCAATCAAATTAATCAATATAAAGAACTCGTAGAGCATAAAAATAACACACATTGTTATCTATTATCTTCCAAATGATGTGATGAAATAATTAAAAGTAACTTATAATGGATATAATCATGAATGACTATCTATTCACAACTGCTCTCACCAATTTACTCCTATACTCTTATGGATCTTTGATACATGCTTACTGATGGAACACTGATATAAATTTATCATCTCATGTTCCATACTAAACATTATAGATATTTATTTTTGAATTTAATAGGTTCTTGAAACATCTAATACAAGAAAATGAATCAGATCATGATTTCAATTTGAATGTTCAATTTCCTTGATAAAAACTACCATGTAATCACAAACCAGAGATTACAAAACTACTACACCAACTTTAGAACCACCATGATAGTTATATAAATAAAATTAATGAAAACTAATAATTATGAAACATATGTGGTTTTTTCTTAACCACCACATTTAAATACCAACAAATTCATCACCATCCATGAAGTGTTCATTTTCATCCCTATAAGTTGATTGAAACCAATTATTTTTCAATATTTTTAAGTTTATTGGAGTTATGATGGTTTTAATTGATCTTTATAGATCATACTTCCCATTTTCAATTTATTTTTATCCCAAAAAATATTAGTAACTTATGATACATATAAGGATCTCTCCCTCTACCTTCTTAGATCTTCTACAATTTTTTTTTTGTGTTTGGACTTGGACCCGACCTACCAATTTCTTTGGTCATTTTCTATTATTTTTATACAACTCCCTTGGAATCCATCCCATTTATATAATCTAAAGGATATGTTATACATACCCACAAGAGAACATACTTGAACCTACAATTTTCAACCTTGTTCTCATCTTATGAAAGAGATGGAATTTTATTATTATCTTCCTATGAAAGATATGAATTCATTTATACCTTATTTTAACTATAATATGATTGGATTTGTGTGTGATATTACCATACTTTTATATGATGTCCATTCATGGTATTTTTTGGTGAAGTTCCTCAATGATGCTCTCACATTAACATTAGAACTAATCATGCTTTCTTATTAATTTTGGGGCTTATCATGCATCTTATAATTATTTTATTGGTATAATACCTAAATACTATTCCATGATGTTGGTTTTTCCTCTTCCAATAAAATAGTTATGCTTTCCTCCTCATATGAAAAATATGGATTGAATTTCTTCTAATAAATATGGTTACCGACCTTTTCTTCTATATGAAGCTTGATTGGTCTTATGATTCCCCCATTATTATTTCTCAAACGTTTCCACTCATTGTTTTCTCATGATGATATTATATCAATGGTTTTTATTCCCAAATTTTGTCCATGTGATGATGGAGTTGAGTATGCATATTCCTCATTCTCAATGAAAGATGGATGTTATTCACTTTGTTCCTTTCCTCTTACAAATGAAGATTAAGCCAAATGAGATATTTTTTCAATTAATTTTTTCATTGAAACATATATGTTATAACCTTGTTTTGATTTTAACACAATCTACAATGGTTTCCATATTCAATTTGCATCCATTGTTCCTACTACAACATATTTATATAAAGGAAACATACATAGTACAATGTTATTCACTACCAATGATATTGGTATGTGCATACCATAGTTATTCCATATAAAAAAACCTGAAATTTATTACAACCATGTCTAATATGCATACAACAACTAAAACATGCATTTTTCATATAGTCATATCTATTACAACTCCTTATGTGCATATTATGCATACTACATACATGTTGAAATTAGTCTTCCAAAATCACTGTGATGCCCATATACATATTATAACAATTATATGATGTTATAATTAGACTTATAAATTAATTTTTTAATTATTTAAGTTCCCACATGCATTGTAAAATAACTTAAATATGTTTAAATTCCACTTCCTCATATTACAATCACTTTCCCATTCACATTTCTAATAACTATGAGGAGAGATTGTACAATGTACAATAATGTACAAACAAAAAATAATCTTAATAACCATTATTTTTATTTTATTATTTCTATAAATTTTTTCCAAATATCATGTTTTCTCTCATGGAGTTGTTATTTTCCTCCTTTTCCATCCTTACTATGAAAAACAACCAGTTGTGAGTGATATAAATTGAAAACATGCTATTTTTTGTCCCTAATTTTTATTCTAAAGTGGATTTGTTTTAATATGATCACGTATTATTAGTACATGGATTCCTATGATAACGCATATAATTGGAACTATTTTCCTAATTTTTATATCAACAAATAGAAACATACAATGATTTGAAGATAGATTTTGAACTACTACCTAGTGCACATACATTGTAATAAAACAAAATATTCTTTGAAATAATCTAAATTCTCAACCCAATAATAAAATTAAATAACCTTAACAATACTTACTTTCAATGGTGATTAAGAAACATGTGAGAGATGTTCTCTCCTTCTTGACTATGTGATTTTATAGGCTCTTCTTCCCCTCTTATTTGTGGTTGTCCATTCTTAGATTTTACCATTATTTTTGTGAAGATGTGGAAGGATTATCCAACACTTTCCATTCTAGTTCCCACTAACCTTTAAATGTGTACATATATTATTATACTTACACATGTTAAAATCAAGTGGTTTCTTACCTCATTAGAATATTTCTTGACCTTCCCCTTATTTTTTGCTTGAAGAGTCGATTCTTTCTTTACCATATCTCCTAAATAACATGGATCCTTAGTGATGGATAATTTTCACATAGCCTTAAAATATTTAATCTCATTCAAATAAGTTTAAAATAATATGACACAAAACTATTGTGCCACATGACCTTCCTTCTTAAAATCAGAATAAAAGATGGAAGACTATTTTTAGCATACCTTATTGGGTTGCCCCCATGCTTAATTCCTTCCTTTCTTAGACTTGAAATTGGTGAACTTATTGGAGTGTTATTTTCCCCTTCCTATTTCATGTGGATATAATTTTTATTTAATAAATTTTCCTTCATTTATTTAAGTCTTCCATTTATTTAGAAGTGCTTCTTTTTCCTCTTGAGCTAGACTCATGCTTCTATCTTATAGCCTTGATTGATTCCCATTATTAGGAGACACCCTACAATCAACTTAAGATTTCAAAAAAAATATTTTTAATAATTTTTCTACCTTATTTGGGTTATCTTTAGTATGTATGTAGCATATAATCCTCCTTCATGGAAGCTACTCTTTCTTGATACATATTAGATCATTCTCCATTCTTTATTTTACCATAACTAGTAATTTCATATTCAAGTATTTATTCAACCATGATGGGATTGAGGATTTATTAGCCATCCTTACCAATCCATATTCTATCATAACCCATTTTAATTAATAATTTAGATGCAACACCCCTAATATGCTTCTAAAAATTTCCAATATATTCATTTGTTTGTAACATTGGAAGAAACAACATGTGATGGAGTGCTTACCACATATAATTTAGTCATGGTTTACATATTGGTATAATCTCCACTCATTTCTACTCCAATATTTGGTTGGAGTTTTTCTAACAATTCCTCATTTACCAAAAAATATTATTGCAACTCTTCCATGATTCCCATGAAGAACTCCCCATGGCTGAATCATGTTACTTGAAATTTTTTAGTCTTTATTTCCAAGTGACACACTACTCTTCTCAACCCTCCATTATCCTCTTGTACCTACATGTGACACTCCTAGATTTCTACTAGATTTCCTCAAGTTTTTCTCTTAAGAATTTGGTCATCTTTGTTGTTATATGGCTATTTAGCCATTATATGATAATGAAAAAATATACATGAAATTCACATTAAGTTAAATGTAAAAAAGGATAAAATCCAATAGGTTAAAGATTATTATGTAAATAATAAATAATTTGGTTGGATATTATTAAAATTTAATGATATAAATTTAATAATTTATGAAAATATACATTGGTTATAATGATATTTTAGGGTTATAAATAATAAAATGAACTATTGAATGTGGGCGTAAAAATTATGGAAAAAAATGAAGATTAAAGTCTCTTAATATAGAAGCATATGTAAAATGACTAGAGGTGTAGTGGGAAAGTGGTTGATAAAGGGGAACACAAAGTGTGTCCATTATGTGGTACATAGTACATCCTTGAGTTTTATGGTTAGGGTTATCATGTGTATGATTTGGAATCCTCAAATATATTATGGTTCCTTAACCTTCGTACTACTCAGTCAGTGTGCTATGTCTGCATTGATTGTATTATGAGATATCCTGAAACAACCCTTCCAAAGAGTTGACTCATATATGTATTTATAATAATATTACTAAAATAAAATATTATTTGAATTGTGTATCTTTTGGAGTGATTAATAAAACATTTCTCTATTATTTTGATGGATTGCATTGTAAAATTTTGAAAAGAAAATATAATGGAAATGTTTTAATTAATAATTGAGGATTTAGCACCTATTAGTGGTTCGATCATGTGCTCGAAGGCAATGAGATGTGATAGGAAAATGAAGTGGTTTCCTCTCCCTCCAAGGGTGTTCAAATTAAAATTTGATGGGGCTGAAAGGTGAAATCTAGATGCATAAATAATAGGGTGCATTGTATGTGATTGTTTGAGATCATTAATTATATTTGATTCAATGAAACTTGTTGATGGGACTAATAATGAATTTTAAGCACAAGCCCTATTATTGGGACTGAATCTAATAGTTTAGTGTGGTAGCAATTAGGTGGTGATTGAGGGAGACTTGATGGTTGTTATTCAGGATCTCTGAGGAATAGAAAGGTGATTTCATGGATTATTGAGAACATTCTTAATCAAGCCTAGGATATTATAGATTATTTTAGTTCTTTATAATCTAATCATTAATTCTATGAAGCAAATTTAGTAGCAAATGGAGTTTCCAACATGGTCATATCACAAGATAATAATGTCATTATAGATAATAATTGGGATGCATGGATGGTTGATGGGTCAATTCTATTTTCATAGCTTGAGTTTGTTTGTGAGGGTCGTGTGCATTATAGAAATATATGGATGGATGTAATCATTTTTTTGGAAATCCTCACTTCCCAAACTTGAGATTTAATGTCTACTCTCCCACATTGAGAAATTGATAAGTCACATTTGGAATTTATTTAATCTTAAAGTGGGAGAATTTATCATCCATGTTGAGAAGCATTTGTTGTGTTTATGGGGTGGAAAAGACTACAATGATCAAAAGAGTGATGAAGGTGGAATTGAGTGAGCCTCTTATATTTGTAATTATGATGAAGAGGATGATGAATTTTGAGGGGAAGGTGATGGATGATTGTCTAAATAAGGTGTTCATCATCTAGCCCAAGAGCATCTTGTAAGATATTAAGGGGATCATAAAGTTTGTATTCCTTGAGACTAGTTGTAGGGTGAGGGTGAATTCACTAATTACTTTGACCTTTATGTGAAATTTGATCATGAAATTGAAGGACAAGGACTCTACACTATCAATCATAGTTAGGAAGTTAAGCCCAAGATTTAGACAAGGGTTGGAAATTATGGTAGAGGAATTCTCACTTAGAAATATATGATCCCTAATTTTCACTACACAAGAGGGACAAGGGGTTATTCCCCTGTGAGATTTTAATAACTTTGAGGATAGATCATTAAACCTAGTAGATAATATTGAATTCATGCATAATTATTGCATAGATCTTGGGTCGATGGGTACATTGTTACCGGTACTATATTTGAATGCTCTAAAGATGTTGATGACATCGGTGGTGGTTACATTAAACACAAGAAAATCATTCAATATGGATTCAATGATCAATTTTTGAGCCTATCTCTATGGTAAACACATTCCCATTTTATATACCTCTACTCAAGTGATGGGGGGACTTCTCATAAGGTAGCAGGAGGCCTTAGTTCACATGATGGCTCACCTTGAAAGTGTCACTACAACATTAGGGTTGGGAGGAGATCTCAGTTTGAAATGGGTGGGATGTCTTCATCTAAAAAGGAGGACAAAGATGATTTTGAATTTTGGTGTCTTGGATAGAGGATTTTTGTGGTATTATTATGTTGGTTGAGTAGAAATAGTGACTGGGGATTGACACAATAATCATCAACTAGGTGTTAGAGGAGGGTGGTAGAGTTAGGTTCAGTGGTGGCTCCCTAGTGAAATATGGGGGTGGAGGTTTGTAGGTTATCATTGGGTGGTTTGGTTTTTGTATGATTTCCCATTTTTTTGTGGATTAGGTTAGTTTGGTTTAGTTTTAATGATTTTTTTTGGTTTTCTTTCCCTTTGGGGTGTGTTTCTTTTTTTGTTTGGTCAGTCCATGGTCATATGGTTATGTTTGGTTTTAAGTTGTTGTAATCTCACGTTTTTGTCTAATAAATGGGGGAGGTACCCTTCAACCCTCAATCATATTTAAAAATAAATAAATGAGAATTTAAGTTCATAAAAAAGAGAGCATTACATTTTTGTATTAGAACCTATGATCCCGAATACCCTGTGAGATTGAGTGAATGGCGGAAGTAATTTGATTTTAACCTATTTCTATTAGTTTCAAATAAAATAGCATTTTGTATATATAAATTCTATGATTAACCATATAATTTTTCATACTCCATTCCATTGTGCATCATTTAAGAGCCTCTTTTTCTTCCATTCATGGCTTATTAATCTTACCTGACATTATTATTATATCTTTTGTTTTGGCTAAAAAATCAAGAGAAGTGTCTATTAGTTGTTTTCTAACCAAAATTCTATGTAACCAAAAAATCATAGACACTTTATCAAATAAATTCACATATTATATTTTTATACATACAAACTCTTATTTGTTAACAAATTCTACAAGTCGTAAGGAAATATATGCTTTTATACCAATGATATATAACTTTTCAAGGATTTTTCCTTAATAGAAGACTATAGAACCAAATTTAGCACCCATGCTTCTACTAGTTTAGTTGAACTATTGGTAGTGGATTAGAGTGTGTCTAGAGTGCATTAGATTTAAGTGTACCTACTTGTAAAATCATACACACCTATAAATAAAAGAAAACAAACATACAACATGGAATTTATTACCATTGAAACCCTAATGAGGGGAAAACCAACTAGAATTGAAAACTAAAGATATTCCTCATATTCCATTCAATGAAATGAATCTTTTAAAATAGTTCATAGAGCATAAAAGTCACACTCCCTTTAATCTCATATCTTCCTAATGTTATGATGGAATAATTACAACCATATTAAAATTGATACAATCATGAAATATTGTCTACTCAGAGCTACTCTATAATTTACTCCTACACTCTTGTGGATATTTAATATGTGGTCATTGATGGAACATAGATATAAATTCCTTATCTCACAACCCCACTTATGTATTATAGATATGTGTGTGTGAATCCCATGTGTTATTGAAACCTAGAATATGAGAAAACAAATTGGATCAAGCCATCATTTTGATTGTTCATCTTCATTTAGAAAAATTGTTTCTTAACCATAAAATGTTGGTTATGAAACCACCTTAGTTATAAAAAACAAGGTCATTACATAACCATTGGTTAAATTAGACTGAAGGTTACATAACTATTATAGTGGTTTGTAGCTACCCCTACAAATATCAAAGGTTTCATCACCATCCAAAAAATACTTACTTTGAGCCATGTTCATTGATTGAAACTAATTATTTCTAATTATTTTACATTTTTTGGAGTTATAATGATTTTAATGGATCTTTCTAGATCAATAGGTGACACTTTTATCTTTCAAATTAAAAGGTATGAAAACATAAAAAATGTTCCCCAATGGGTTTTAAATGTGATTTTATGTTGGTCACAAGGACTATCTATTTGATTATAGATGGAAAATTTATCCATAAAGGAGAGCATATCCTACCCATAGTGGAATCAATTATCATATAAATTTTAGGTAAAGGTAAGTCATCCTTGATAAATGCTTTATTCATATTATAAATTCAATGCAAATCCTATCACCCCCATTTAGTTTTCCAATTGGGATGATATTAGAAATCCAATATGAGTAAACAATAGACCTAACTAAACTAGTGTCAAATAATTTTTAGATTTGTTATTTAACAAATAAAGTAACCTTAGGATACATCTTTTTAATATGTTGTTCATGAGATTGTTAGGAATTTTTCCTCACATGGGGTGCTTAGGTGTTCCACATTGGAATATTTTCTAATTAGTGTGTGTATAAATAATAAGTGAAGTAATAATATAAATGATTATTGCGTGAGTAACAAAAAAATTAGAATAGTAGTTAGTAAATATTGTGAGATATTTAGGGAATATGTTGAGTGTTTTAGGGAGATTAAGTGAGATTTGGTGATAAGGAAGATCTCCTTATTTTTATGAGATATCTTCAATATAAATGTAACCATTATGCTATTAAATAATATGTTGTTTAAATCTTATTGAGCCTTGGCTCTTTCCATATATGGGAGTTTATCCACATTTGGTATTAGATTAGGTTTACTGTGGCATCTCTAAGCATTGTTTATACTCCACTCCTTATTTTTTTCAACATGACATAATGACTAAGCAGTGTTGACCACTTACAAACATAATTATTTATTTGTCCACCATTATTACACTTTATCAATGGTCCAATAGTGCAAAACACATGTGAACCAAATGTATTTCATAATTCACCTATGTTACATCCCATCCCATCCTTAACAAATAACATATACTTTAAACAAATAGAATATTGATTAGTATGGAATAATCAATTGTATATTGTGGTGATTATTTCATTATGACTATTGTGTTTTTCATTTTGAACCTATATTTTTAACACATATATTTAGGGTAAAATGTATGGTTTTTTGTTAAATTTTATGTATTTTGATATGGATATTATAGTGGTAATTATATCATTTATTGTGAATTAATTTTACAACTATATTAATATAAATGGACTAACTAAATTCTCTTTATCTAAGGTGATATGGGGTAGTTTTACCCTTGTAAAATAGTAATAAGGGAGAAAATCATAGGGGAGAGGGTGACAAATCGTGACAATTAAGAGTACACATAGTATCATGAGAACCATCATGCATGTACACATTGAGTTTCTTATTTTTGATTTCTTATATTTTATTTCATTTTCATCTTGGTTTAACTAGTATTAGGATACTTGTGCTTTAGGCCCTGAAACATAATGTCTTATTATTGTTGGCCATTTTTTGGCCCACATATCAAAGTTTACCTAAGTATGGAAAAGGGAGCTTTCAAGCAATAAAATGGCAAGCCTTTGGGAGGATATCAAGTTTTCCCGCAGTGACAACTTTGATTTTTTTTAAAGGCATAGTGTAAATTAGCTTTCCAGTAGTGCTTAGCTTATAAATGTTTCATAATTAGAAGAAATTCAGGTTTATAAACCTAAATTACTCATAGACAATGTATTTTAGGTTCTCCAAGGAGCACTACTTGATTACTTCATAAGTTGTGAGCAGTTAGAAGCCCAAAATGAGTAAAGGTGTTAAACAAACCTGATGTGGTCTTGAAAAGTAATACTTCTTAGGTTGTTCAAGAGATTAGTCTTTTTCAAAAAATATGAAGGGAATTTTTAAAATACCAAAGGGTCTTTTTAGGGAAAAATGGGCCAGTCAACTTTTCCAAAGGTACACTTTAGCTTTTGCAATTTTATCGAAGGGTATGTTACCATTCAGGAGGACCATTTAAAAATTCCTGAAGGGTATCTTTCCCTTCGAGAGGATAATTTACAAAAATATGAGGGGACATGCAGAAAGATTGAAGGGTCTCTTACCCTTTAGGAAATTCCATTATGAAAAGTCTGAAGGAATTCCCTTAGACAAATTGTCTAAAGAAATTCCTTCAAGAGATTTGCCTAAAATAAATAAGCCAAGAGGGAAGCCCGAGACCAAGTGTCCAAAATAAATGATGGGCCAATGGATGCCAAAATTAGGATAAACAACTAGCAATTGGAAGTAACCAGGTTTAAAAAGCTTGAATTCTTAAGGCTTGAGAATCAAAAAAGTGAGAAGACTTCAAGATGGACAAGACCAAAGTAAATAGGTTTAGAGAACCTGAATTACTCTGCATAGAGTAAATCGGGTTTCTCAAAGTAGTTTACTTAAAAGACTTTATAAGTGAAAGATCTAAGAAAGTCTGAAGTTGAAGAGGCCAAAGAAATCAAATTACTCTGCATAGAGTAAATCATGATTTTCTAAGGGCTTGACTTAAGCTTGGTCTGGCAATGCTAAAATCATGATGTAATAAATGGAAGGTTACCAAGTGGTGCAACTAGAGAAAAGAGGGCCAATTAGTAAAAGACAAGTGACACAAAGATGTTCAATGAACATGAGAGAGTCTAAGCATTTGGTAAGTATAAGTTATGAAGGCTCCCATCCACCATGGTTTATTGCTTTCAATCATCATTCGATGCTTAAATGCATCACACCAAGAAACATTCTAGTTGCTCACAACATGAATTTTTAGACATGCCAAAGAAAGTCTTAAAGATGAGAGGGGCTGGAGAGTATTGGATGGTAATTTGAAATGGTGCATGTATGAACATCAAGAATGGATAACAAGAGGTTTTATCCATCTATGACTTCTTCTTTCCTTCCTTTCTCTCTTCCCCTTTTTATTTATAAATAGAGACCTTGGAGCCTATAAATGTATCCTTAGATTGGTGATAAAATCACTCTATAAAAATCATTATGTAATGGACCTTTGAAGTAATAAATATTGCTTTTACTTATCTCTCTGTCTAAAAATTGCATTGAGTTAGCTTGTGCACTAATAATATTTTGAAGAATTATCCTTCTAACCTTGTTACCCTTATTTATTTCTTGTTTTAAGGTACTTTCCAGTTAATCAGGTCTAAACTTATGATTTTTTACCATTAATGGATGCTTGGTATGAATTTTGAAATTCCTCTTTTCCTTATGTGTGGTTCAGTAAGCCTAGCTTAAGAAATACTTATGTAAGTTAGCTGGTTAGGAGGTTGTGTAAGCCAACTTGTCTTATGCTAAATTAGTGTCTTTCCCAAGCTAGGTGTATCACTTACTTTTGGTGCATCACCTCCCTTAGCTTAGTTTTATTTTCAAGTAATCTCTATCCCATTTTCCTTGGCCATTAGTAGAGTTTAGCATAGAAACCCAAAGAGCTAAAGTGAAGCACCTGATGAACTAGCCTCATAAAAAAGGTTTAGAGGTTCAACCTCTCCATAGGACACCCACATCTTGAGGTTGTTCCCATGCTTATAGTTGGAAGTGAGAGATCCTGAAGAACTCTCTCACAAGGGTTCAAATCTAGTCTATAACAGTTATAGAACACCCAGTAGGACACCTACTATTTCACTTTGATTTTTATGGAAAATTTGGTTAAATTTGATGTTGTTTTGATTAGTTTATATTAGTGGTAGCTTTAATCCTTCAGCATCTAGTGAATCCAAAAAAAAACCAACTATCTAATGGTAGAGAAATAGCTATATTTCATGCCAAAGGTGACTACAAGATCAACTTATACTGGTATTCCTTTTGAATTTGTTGAATTACCTTTAAACTCAGTAAGAAGGTTAAGGTTTACCCATACTTACCTTTACATAAGAAGCTATCCTCCTAACCTAGTCATAAAGTATACCTACACAAAAAGATATTTTTTATCCCCTCTTGCTTCCATGATTCCCCAAAGAGCTTTTATGGGATTTAGTGGTCAAATCCCTTTGAACTTATAATAATATGATCCTATGCCAATATCAACCCTCAAAAGTGTCCCTTTTTAATAGGAGACCAAGCTGTAATTCCTACTAAGCACATAATAGATATAGCTAACTTATACAACATTCACAATATCACATTAGAAAATGTGGCTGTTAGGATATTAGTTGTATCCTTCAAAGGAAAGGCATTGGACTGGTATAGGGCCCTAGCTCCTAATTCTATCTATTCATGGGATTAGCTATTAATAGCCTTATGTTAAAATTTTATAGATAAGAGCAATCATCTATCACTAGCAGAATAGCTGACCATCATCAAGAGAGATCCTCCTGAAGTCATGCAGGATTTTAGTACAAGATTTCAAAAGGCATGGGGTAGAATCCTAGCAGCTGTTAGACCATCTCCAAACTTTGGTTTCTTGTATTACTTGAAATATCTTAACTGTGACATAGCTATAATGATCCATTTTATGGGAGGAGACGTACTGCCAAATGCATATGAAGTGGCTATCAAGGTAGAAAATATCCTAGTTCAGGTAGGCAAGCTCACTCCCAGACCTCTAATGCTTCTTTTTCTAGAGATCAAACCACCTCCTACAGTCATTCCTCCACTTGATGTTATACTTCCAATGACAATAATTATTATTATACCTTCACCTAAGTAAGAGAAGACCTCTACTAGTGGATCCAATGACTCTAAAGAGTAGAATAATTACTTGGAGTTGAAGAGCATGATCCAATCCTTGGGAAATGATGTGGTCAATGTCAAGTGGCAATCTTACAACAAGCCTTATCAAACTCCATATCAGTCTCAACAACAACCTTATCAAGAAAACAGGCCACCCTAAAAATGAGGTTTCCAAGGACAAGGGCAACCTAACTATGCTAGACAACATAATTAAAACCTGAATGCCATAGGCCCTTCCAACTCCTTGGTCCCAATTTAGAATAATGTGGCTCAGGACGCTGAGGGTAAAATGTCATAGAATCATTATTTTGGGAAATCCATTGTCTCAACTAATGGCTCCAATTAGGTGTTTAATTATCAATGGTAGTAGGTTGTTGCTTATGGATACAACTAAGCTCTTATGGCCCAAAACATGGAGGTACCCATAATGATGAGACAAGAGCAACCTCCACAAGAGAAAGGCTCAGATCAAGGATTAAACCAGCCAGAAGCCTCAATGGTTATTAGTGAGCAAGAGGAGTTCTATGCATCTAATCATTAGGCCACTCCAAATGTAGCTCACACCCCTATCTTAGTAAATAAAAGGTTCAAGAGAAGGAATATGGGTGATAATCAGGAAGCTTTCAAAGAACCTATTATCATTGCTCCTTCATTGACAAAGCCAATAGCAGTAGCTCCCAATGTTTAGGTAAAATTTGGTGGTGTGTTAATCAACATTTTGGAGCAAATGAAGAAATACAATGTGAGTGTGCTGATGTGGGACATGCTTTCCCTACCTGGCCAAGTAGACATTCTACAAGAAGGATTGTCTAATATGGGTGTTACTATAGCTATAAGTAAGTAGCCAATCAAGGCAACTAAAGTCCTTACTAATGTAGTCAAAAGTCATGCAGGAGAAGGGTCAAGTATTGTGACCAAACTCCCCCTTTCTACATCTCTTTGATCATTGGTGATTCCTTGGTACACAACTACTTGGTGGATAGTGGGGCCAGCACCTTAGTCATGCCAAGGTCTATTGCTAACCAGTTGAACCTCAAGTATGAGCCTCACACTAAAGGAGTCCTGAAACTTGATATTTATTCCACAAAGCCATTAGGCATCATCAATAATTTAAGCCTAACCTTACATGCTTGTCTTAGTGTATCCATGGTGCAAGACATGTTGATTCTAGATATCACTCCTTGTTTTACTTTGTGTCTTTTTTGAGAATTCATAACCAAGATTGGGGGCTACCTTACAGTAGATTGGTTTTACATGGAATTCAGAACAAGGTACGAGACTAAGGTCTCAATCAAGGCTAAACCCATGGTATAATTCCATATTAAACCCTATTAGCTAGATAATATAAGCCTCAAGTATACCATCCTTGATGAGGATGAGTTTACAATTGCCCAAGAGCTGAACACTCATCCTGAAGAATTTCCAAACTTGTTCTTGGATGAGTTATGGGGAGATATCCAATTTTGTAACCCTTTGGAAGGTGTTGAGAAAAAATACATGGGTGTCTACCTGTTATATGAAGAGAATCAACCCATGACATCACTCATTAGACCTAAAAAAGACCCCAATGGTTTATAGAAGTTGTTATTTGATGGCTCAAGGAGTAAGAATGGCATAGGTGCTGGGGTAATGTTGGTGTTACCCTCAGGTAAAAAGGTTTTTAATTCTTACATGTTTCATTTCAGATGATCTTCAAATGCAAAAGAATATGAAGGCTTGATCTATGGCCTTTAATGGGCCACCAAAAGAAGAATCAAATTGATGTGAGCTTATGGAGACATTAAGTTCATAGTTAACTAAGTTAGAGGCTTGAACTTCACCAAGAATGCTTTGATGAGATCCTACAAAAATAGAGTGGGGGACTTGATTGAATATTTTGAAGCCTTTAACACTCAAGTTATCCCAAGAGATCAAAACCAACATGTTGATAGATTGATGGTTGTAGGAGCTCAATTTGACATTTCAAGTGAGATGAAGGAAACCAAGGTTCAACCACATGTCAAGGCGGTGGTGAGATCATTAGTGCTAGATAATGAATCCCATTGGCAAGTTTTTGAGAGTGAAAAGCAAATTGTTTGTTTCTTGTAGTAAGAAACCAAATTTTCCTCCTACAACCTAGCTAAATTACAACATTAGTATGAGGATTAGATTGTTCAGCTGAAGTCAAACAAACTTCTTAAGGGGTTGGTTAAACTTGAGGTCCTTTTTCATGAAAGAGATCATATGAGGAAAGAGAAGGTATTAATGTATACTAAGGAAGAAAAATATGAGAGAGTACTCATTTTCAAGGATAAACTTCTCAAGATGGAGAAGGTAATCAAAAAGGCTGAGAGGCATGCTTTCATAGCACTTTTCCAAGAGTATGCAGATATATTTGCTTAGGATTACAATGACTTAAAAGGTTTTGATCCTAAACTAGCCCAACACACCATAGAGTTGGATGCCAATGCCAAGCATGTAAGGAAAAAGTAAAGGCCGGTTAACCCCAAGATTGAGGAGATAATGAGGAAGGAACTAACCATGTTGAATGAATCTAGGATCATCTTTTCCATCAAGCACTCATCATGGGTAGCCAACTTGGTTCTTGTAAGAAAAAAGAGTGGGGAGATTAGCCTTTATGTGGATTTTAGAGATTTTAACAAAGTCTCCTTGAAATATCAGTATCCCCTGCCATCCATGGAGCAACTCCTTTAATCAATTATCAATTCAAAACATTTTTCCTTGTTGGTTGGTTTTTTTGGCTACAACCAAGTCTTGGTGAAGGATGAGGATCAGTACAAGATAACCTTTGCCACCAAATGAGGCACATATGCATACCAAAAGATGCCTTTTGGTCTATCAAATGCTGGTGCTACCTACTAAAGAGCCATGGACATGGCTTTCTAGGGGTTGCTAAACCAAATGGTGCTAGTATAATGGATGATGTCATGGTTTTCTCCAAGAATGTTAGTGAACACATGGACCACCTAAGGCTAATTTTTTAAAGGTGTAGAGAGTATGTAATTTCATTGAATCCCAAGAAGTGTATGTTTTTCATGCCTAAAGGCAAGCTATTGGGCCACATCATCTCAAAGGAAGGGTTGTCCATTGATCCTAAAAGAATAAGTGCCATCTTGGCCTTATCCTTGCCCAAGCATAAGAAAGGACTCCAGAGTTTCCTTGGAAAGATAAACTTCATGAGAAGATTTATCCCTAGTTTTTCAAGTTTAGTCAAGCCCATCACTGCTATGCTAAAAAATAACCAAGTGTTCACTTGGTCAAATGAAGCCAAGTTAGCATTTGAAGCTATCAAGTAAGCTATTGCTCAAGCACCCACACTTATGAATCTTGATTTTTCAAGGGATTTCATTTTGTATGATTTTTCCAATATTGATAATATATCAGCTATGTTGATGCAAAAAAATGGTGAAGGACTTGAGTAACCATTAGCATTTTTTAGTCAGGGGCTTGAAGAGTATGAAGTGAGGTATACCTTTTTAGAAAAGCAAGTCCTTGCAGTAGTAAGGAGCCTCAAAAAGTTTAGGCCAATGCTATCCAATAGTAAAATCCACCTTATGGTGTCTCATCTTGGGATAAGAGACTTCTTTCTTAACAAGGATTTGAGTGAAAAAAAGAGTTGGTTGTATTACTAAAGTCATAGAGTACAACATGGAGATCAAGGTCACTAAGCTAGTAAGAGGTAAAGGCTTATGTGAGCATATGGATAAGGAGCTTCATGAAGATAAAGAGGTCATCTTGGTGACACAAGATAACCTACAAGCAAATGCACCTCCACCTCACACTAGTTGGCTCCATGTTATGACTCACTTTCTGCTAATAAGTGAGTTCCCTCAAGGTATGGACAAAACAAAAATAAGGTATTTTAGACTTTAGTTCATACCTTATGTTTTAGTTGATATGGTTTTATTTAAAAGAGACCTCAATGGAGTACTCCTAAGGTGCATAGATGATGATCAATTTGACAAGTTTTTGGAGCATTTCCATAATGGGCCTGCATGATGTCATTTTGCTCCAAGGACTACTGCAGCAAAGATCATGAGGGCTGATTACTACTGGCCCAACCTCTTCAATAATTCTTATGCATGGGGGAGGAGGTGTCATGAATGCACTCTTTTCATAGGAAAGAAAAGGTTAGCATTTTTCCCTCTTAACCTGATTCAAGTGGAGTAACCATTCATGTAGTGGGGTTTGGATTTCATTAGTATGATCAACCCCCCATCAAGTGTAGGGCATAAGTAGGTGCTTACTGCAACTGATTACTTCACTAGGTGGGTAGAAGTGATTGTATTGAAGGAAGCCAATGAAAGTGTAGTCTTAGACTTCTATGACAACATTGTGACCAGGTTTGGTGTTTCAACCACTATCATATCTGATAATGCTTTGGATTTCCTTGGTTTGAAAACAAGTGAATGGGATCTCAATATGGGCATATACCTCAACACTTCCTCAAACTATTTTCCTCAAGGCAACAAGTTGGCTTATTCCAAAATTAATAATTTGCTAGGGATCAGAAAGAGGACTATGGAGGAGAACTAGAGGATGTGGCACACCAAGTTAAAGATAGCCTTGTGGGCTAACTGGGTAACTCCCAAAGCTATTGTTTGAAATTCTCCATATGTTCTAGTATATGGAAGGGAGGCTAGGTTACCCATTTATCTTGAGCTACCTACATTAGAGATAACCCATCAGCTGGAGCTACTGGAAGATGAACCCATGAACATGAGACTAGTAGAACTCATAGAGCTTGGGGAGAAAAGGGACCTTGTAATGAAAACATTGGAGGCACATCAAGCTCAGGTCAAGAAGGCTTTTGACAAGAGAGCTATAGTAAGGAATTTCAAGCAAAGAGACCTGGTTCTCAAATAGGACTCAAACAAGGCCAAACCTGGCAACCATACCAAGTTTAACAACTTGTGGAGTGGTCTTTGTTCCATAGATGCAAACAGCATAACACCTTCTAGCTTTCTCAATTAGATGGAGAGGTATTACCGATCATAGTCAATGGGATTCATCTAAATCCTTGTTATTAAGAGTTTGTAGCCATTGTATATATTTTTGTACACTTCTTCTAGTTTTCTTTTATGTTTTCCTCTAAGTGCCTGGTGCACATCTTTTTTAATTGTGTGTTTTCCCTTCCCTAAGGTTCCATGGGAATAATTTGTTTCATTTTGGTTATCCTTGTTGCTTTAAGGGAGATTACTAGAGAGAACCATCTTCGTGTAAAATCAATGACTCCACACCCAATGGATCAAATAAAGAAAATGAGTTGGGTTCTCAAGCATAGTAGGCATGCTTCCCTATGAATCACCACAAATGTTGGCCATTTTTTGGCCCACATATCAAAGTTCACCTAAGTATGGAAAAGTGAGATTTAAGGAAAGAAAATGGTAAACCTTTGGGAGGACTTTGGGTTTTTCAGCAGTGACAACTTTGGGTTTTTTTAAGGCACAGTGTATATCAGGTTTATAACAGTGCTTAGCTTCTAAATGTTTCATAAGTAGAAGTAATTTGGGTTTAAAAACATGAATTAATCATAGCCAGTGTTTTTCAAGTTCACCAGGGAGCACTACTTGATTACTTCATAAGTTGTGAGTAGTCATAAGCCTAAAATGATTAAAGGTGTTCAATAAACCTGATGTGGTCTTGAAAAGTAATACTTTTTAGGTTCTTCAAGAGATGAGTCTTTTTCAAAAACTTTGAAGGGCATTTTCAAAATGCCAAAGAGTATTTTTATGGAAATTGGGGATAGTCATCTTTCCTGAAGGTACACTTCAAATTTTCTAAAGGGCTTTTTCTTCTCTAAGTGGATAATTGCAATTTTCTCGAAGGGTATGTTACCCTTTGGGGGACCATTTCAAAATTATTGAAGGGTATCTTTCCCTTCAAGAGGATCATTTAAAAAAAATTGAGGGGACATGCATAAAGTTTGAAGGGTCTCTTAACCTTCAGGAAAGTCCATTATGAAAAGTTTGAAGGAATTCCTTCAGATAAATTGTTCAAAGAAATTCATTCAGGATATTTTTCCAAAAGAAATAAGATGAGAGGGAAGCCTGAGACCAAGTGTCTAAAGGAAATGATGGGCAAATGGATTGTAAAATCAAGATAAGTGACTAGCCATTAGAAGTAATTAGGTTTAAAAAGCTTGAAGTCTTAAGGCTTAGGAAGTAATAAAGTGAGAAGACTTCAAGATGGAAAAACTCAAAGTAAGTAGGCTTAGAGAACCTAAATTACTTTGCATAGAGTAAATTGGGTTTCTCAAAGTACTTTATGTAAAAGGATTTATAAGTGAAGGATTTGAGAAAGTTTGAAGTTGAAGAGGAAAAAGAACTTGAATTACTCTACATAGATTAAATCAAACTTTTCTAAGGGCTCAACTTAAGCTTGGTCTCATAATGCTAGAATCATGATGCAACAAATAGAAGGATACCATGTGGTGAAATTGGAGTAGAAATGGTCAATCCATAAAGGACAAGTGGCACAAGGATGTTCAATAAACACAAGAGATTCTGAGCAGCTGGTATCTATAAGTTATGAAGGCTCCCATCTGTCATAGTTCATTGCCCAAAATCACATTTTCAATGATTAAATGTGTCACACCAATAAGAAACATTCTAGCTACTCACAGCATGAATTTTTAGATGTGCCAAAGAAAGTCTTAAAGATGAGAGGGGCTCAACAGTATTGGGTGGTGATCTGGAATGATGAATTTACAAACATCAAGGAAGGACAACAAGAGGTTTTAGCCATATGTCACTTCTTCTTTCTTCCCTTTCTCTCTTCTCCATTTTATTTATAAATAAAGGCCATAGAGCCTAGAAATGTATCCCCAGATTGGTGATAAAATCACTCTATGAAAATCATTGTGTAATAGAAATTTGAAGCAATAAATATTTTTTTTACTTATCCCTTTATCTAAAAATTACATTGAGTTAGTTTTTGCACTAATAGCATTGTGAAGAAGTATCCTTCCAACCTTATTTCCCTTATTTATTACTTGTTTTTAGGTACTTTCTAGTTAATTATAGGTCTGAACTCGTGCTTTTTGGCCATTAGTAGATGCTTGGTATAAATTTTGAAATTCCTCTTTACCTCATGTGTGGTTTAGTAAGCCTAGCTTAAAAAATACTTATGCAAGTTAGCTGGTTAGGAGGTTGTGTAAGCCAACTTGTCTTATACTGAATTAGTGTCTTTTCCAGGCTAGGTGGATCACTTACATTTAGTGCATCACCTCCCGTAGCTTTGTTTTCTTTTCAATTAATCTCTCTCCGTTTTCTTTGGCCATTAGTAGAGTTTAGCGTAGAAACCCAAAGAGCTAAATTGAAGCACCTGAGAAACTAGCCTCATAAAAAAGGTCTAGAGGTTAAACCTCACCATAGGGCACCCACATCCTAAGGTTGTTCCCATGCTTATAGCTAGAAGTGAGAGATCCTGAAGAACTCTCTCACAAGGGTGTAAATCTATTCTATAATAGTTATGGCATGCTCGATGGGACAACTACCATTTCACTTCCTTTTTTATGGAAAATTTGGTCAAATTTGATGATGTTTTGATTATTTTGTAGTAGTGGTAGCTTTCATCCTTCAACATTTGGTGACTCCAAAGAACACCCAACTATCTGGTGGTAGAGTGGTAGATGTCTTTCATGTGAAAGGTGACTACAATATTGAATTTTGTAGGTATTCCTTTTAATTTTTTTGAATTACCTTTAAACTCAACAAAAGGTTAAGGTTCACCCATACTCATCCTTATGTAAGAAGTTATCCTCCTAAACTAGTCATAAAGTATACCTACGTAAGAAGATCTTCATCAGCCCCTCTTGATACCATGATTCCCCAAAGAGATTTTGTGGGATTCATTGACCAAATCCCTTTGAAATTACCATAGTATGATCATATTCTAGTAACAACCCTCAAAAGTGTCCCTTATTACATAGGATACCAAGTTATAACTCCTATTGAGCACATAACAGACATAGCCAACTTTTGCAACATTCACAATATCATAATGGAAAATGTGGCTATTAGAATATTGGTTGTATCCTTTAAAGGAAAGGAATTAGACTAGTATATGGGCCTAGATACTAATTTTATCCATTCATGGGATGAGTTGGGAATAGCCTTTGTTTATAAGTTTTGTAGATAAGAGTGATCATTTGTCACTTGTAGAACAGTTGACCACCATCAAGAGAGATCCTCCCAAAGTCATGTAAGATTTCAATATAAGATTTTAGAAGGCATGGGATAGAATCCCAGTAGCTATTAGACCATCTACAAAATTTGTTTTCTTGTATTACTTGAAGGCTCTCAATAGTGACATAGTTGTAATGATCCAATATATGGGAGGAGACATACTACCAGATGCATACAAAGTGGCTATCAAGGCAAAAAATTACCTAGTTCAGGCAGGCAAGCTTACTCCCAGACCTCTAATCCCTCTTTTTCTAGAGATCAAACCACCTCTTACAGTTATTCTTCCACTCAATGTTATACTTTCAACACCAACAATTGTTTGTGTACCTTCACCTAAGCAAGAGAAGGCCTCTACTAGTGGATCAAATGACTCCCAAGAGTATAAGAATTACTTAGAGCTGAATAACATGCTCCAATCCTTGGTAAATGATGTGGTCAATGTCAAGAGGAAAGCTTACAACAAGCCTTATCAAGCTCCATATCATCCTCAGTAGCAACCTTATCAAGCAAATAGGTCACCCTGCAAAGGAGGTTTCCAAGGATAGGGGTAGCCTAACTATGTTAGACAGCATAGTTACAATTCAAATGTCAGAGGCCCTTCTAAATCCTTGGTCCTAGTTCAGAATAATGTGGCTCAACAAGATAAGGGGACAAATGCCATAGCATCATTCTTTTGTGAAATCCATTATCTCAACTAATGGCTCCAATTAGGTGTTTAATTATCAATGGTAGTAGGATATTGCTTATGGATACAACTAGGATCTTATGGCCCAAAACATGGATGTACCCATAATGATGAGACAAGAGAAGCCTCCACAAGAGCAAGGCTTAGATCAAGGATTAAACTGGATAGAATATTCAATGGTCATTAGTGAGCAAAAGGATTTCTATGTATTTAATCATAAGGCCACTCCCAATCTATCTCACACCTCCATCTCAGCAAATACAAGGTTTAAGAGAAGGAATATGGGTGATAATCAGAAAGCTTTCAAAGAACCTATTGTCACCACTCCTTCATTGACAAATCCAATAGAAGTATCCCCCAAATTTTAGGTAAAATTTGGTGGTACACCAATCAACATTGTGGAGTAAATGAAGAAATCTAGTGTGAGTGTGCCAATGTGGGACATGCTTTCCCTACCTAGCCAAGTAGACATTATACAAGAAGGATTATCAAAGATGGGTGTTACTACAACTAAAAGTAAGTATCCAAGCAAGGTAGTTGAAGTCCTCACTAATGTAGTCAAGAGTCATGTGGGAGAAGGGTCAAGTATTGTGACCAAACCCCCCTTTCTATGTCTCTTTGATCATTGGTGATTCCTTGGTACACAACTACTTGGTGGATAGTGGGGTCAACACCTTAGTCATGCCAAATTCTATTGCTTAGTAGTTGAACCTTAAGTATGAGCCTCACACTAAAAGAGTCCTGTAACTTGATAGTTCTTCCACAAAACCTTCAAGCATCAGCAAGAATTTGAGCCTAACCTTGCATGTTTATCCTAGTGTATCCATGGTATAAGATGTGTTGATTCTAGATATCACTCCTCGCTTTTATTTGTGTCTTTTCAGAGAATTCATAGCCAAGATTGGGGGATACCTTGCAATAGATTGGTCTTACATGGCATTCAGAACAAGGTATGAGACTAAGGTCTCAATCAAGGTTGAACCCAGGACACAATTCCATATTAAACCCCATCAGTTAGATAATATAAGCCTCAATTGTACCATTTTTGATGAGGATGAGTTTATAATTGGCCAAGAGTAGAACACTCATCCTGAATAATTTCCAAACTTGTTCTTGGATGAGTTATGGGGAGATAACCAATATTTCAACCCTTTAGAAGGTGTTGAGGAAAAAGACATGGGTGTCTACTTGTTGTATGAAGAGAACCAACCTATGCCATCACTCATTAGACCTAAAGAAGACCCCAATGGTTTATATAATTTTTTATTTGATGGCTCAAGGAATAAGAATAGCATAGGTGCTGGGGCAATATTAGTTTCACCCTTAGGTAACAAGTTTTTTTCTTATTACAAGTTTTATTTCAGATACTCTTCAAATGCTGTATAATATGAAGGCTTGATATGTGGCCTTAAATGGGCCACCAAAAGAGAAATCAAACTACTACAAGCTTATGGAGATAGTGAGCTCATGGTTAACGAAGTTAGAGGCTTGAATGTCACCAAGAATGCCTTGATGAAGTCCTACAAAAATAGAGTGTGGGACTTGATTGAATATTTTGAAGCCTTTAACATTCAAGATGTCCCAAGAGATCAAAACCAACATGCTAATAGGTTGGTAGCTATAGGAGCTCAATTTTACATTATAAGTGAGATGAAGGAAACCAAGGTTTAACCAAATGTTAAGGTGGTGGTGAGACCATCAATGCTAGATAATAAAGCCCATTGGCAAGTTTTTGAGAGTGATAACCAAATAATTTGTTTATTGCAGTGGGAAACAAAATTCTCCTCCTCCAACAAATCTAAATTACAACAGCAGTATGAGGATCAGATTGTTTAGCTAGAGTCAAACAAACTTCCTAAGGGGTTGGTTACACTTGAGGGCCTTTTTCATGAAAGAGACCGTATGAGGAAAGAGAAGGTAGTAATGTCTACTAAGGAGGAAAACTATGAGAGATTCCTCATTTTCAAGGACAAACTTCTCAAGTTGGGGAAGGTAAGCAGTAAGGTTGAGAGACATGCTTTCATATCACTTTGCTAAGAGTATGCAAATACTTTTGCTTGGGAGTACAATGACCTAAAAGGTTTTGATCCTAAACTAGCCCATCACACCATAGAGTTAGAGGCTAATGCCAAGTATGTAAGGAAAAAAAATGCTGATTAACCCTAATATTGAGGAGCTAATGAGGAAGGAACTAACCAAGTTGATCGAGTCCAGGATCATCTTTCCCATCAAGCACTCATCATGGGTAGCCAACTTGGTGCCTGTAAGAAAAAAGAGTGGAGAGATTAGGCTTTGCATGGATTTTAGATATTTAAACAAAGTCTCCTTGAAATATCACTATCCCTTACCATCTATGGAGTAGCTCCTTCAAGTAGTTGTCATTTCAAAATGATTTTTCTTATTGGATGATTTTTTTGGCTACAACCAAGTGTGAGTGAAGGATGAGGATTGTTACAAGACTAACTTCACCATCAAAGGAGCCATGTATGTGTACCAAATGATGCCTTTTGGTCTATCAAATTCTAGTGTTACCTTCTAAAGAGCCATAGACATGGCTTTGTAGGAGTTTTTGAACCAAATGGTGCTGGTATACTTGGATGACATCATGGTTTTCTCCAAGAATGCCAGTGAACACATGGACTACCTGAGGCTGATTTTTGAAAGGTGAAGAGAGTATAGGATTTAATTGAATCTCAAGAAGTGTGTGTTTACTATGTATAAAGGCAAGCTCTTGGGCCACATAATCTCAAAGGAAGGGTTATCCATTGATCTTGAGAGAATGAGTGCCATCTTGGCCTTATCCTTTCCCAATCATAAGAAGGGAATCTTGAGTTTCCTTGGAAAGATAAACTTTATGAGAAGATTTATCCCAAGTTTTTCAAGTTTAGTCAAGCCCATCACTGCTATGCTAAAAAATAACCAAGTGTTCACTTGGTCAAATGAAGGCAAGTTAGCATTCAAAGTTATCAAGAAAGCTATTGCTCAAACACCCACACTTATGAATCCTAATTTCTCAATGGATTTCATTTTGTACGCTTTTACCAATATTGATAATATATCAGCTATGTTGATGCAAAAAAATGGTGAAAGACTTGAGCAACCATTATCATTTTTCAATCAAGGGCTTGAAGAGTATGAGTCAAGGTATACCTTTATAGAAAATCAAGTCCTTGTAGTAGTAAGGAACCTTAAGATGTTTAGGTTAATGCTATCCAACAACAAAATCCACCTTATGGTGTCTCATCTTTGGGTAAGAAACTTCTTTCTTAATAAGGATTTGAGTGAAAAAAGAGATGGTTGGATTACTAAAGTCATGGAGTATGATGTGGAGATCAAAGTCACTAAGCTAGTAAGAGGTAAAGGCTTATGTGAGCATATGGCTAAGGATCTTCATGAAGACAAAGAGGTCATCTTGATGACACAAGATAACCTATAAGCAGATGTACCTCTACCTCACACTAGCTAGCTCTATGATATGACTCACTTTCTGCTAATAGGTGAGTTCCATCAAGGTATAAACAACATAAAAATAAGGTATTTTAGACTTCAATCCATACATTATGTTTTAGTTGATGTGGTTTTGTTTAAAATAGAACTCAATGGATTTCTCCTTAGGTGCATAGATGATAATCAAGTTGCCAAGTTTTTGGAGCATTTCCATAATGGGCCTACAAGAGGTCATTTTATTCCAAGGACTACTACAATTAGGATCATGAAGGTTAGTTACTACTGGCCTAACCTCTTCAAGGATGCTTATGCATGAGGGAGGAGGTGTCAAGAATGCACTCTTTTCATAGGAAAGAAAAGGTTAGTAGCTTTCCCTCTCAACCTAATTCAAGTGGAGAACCATTCATGCAGTGGGGTTTGGATTTCATTGGTATGATCAACCCCCCATCAAGTGCAGGGAATAAGTGGGTGCTTACTGCAACTGATTACTTCACTAGGTGGGTGGTAGCCATTGTATTGAAGGAAGCCAATTAAAGTGTAATCTTAGACTTTTATGACAACATTGTGACTAGGTTTGTGTTCCAACCACTATCATATCTAATAATGATTTAGCTTTCCTTGGTTTGAAAAAAAGTGAATGGGATCTCAAGATGGGCATCTACCTTATCACTTCCTCAAACTATTATCTTCAAATCAATGGATTGGTGGAGTCCACAAATAATAATTTTCTGAGGATAATTAGGAGGACTATGGAGGAGAACTAGAGGATGTGGCACACCAAGTTAAAGATAGCCTTGTGGGTTGACTAGGTAACTCTTAGAGATGTTATTAGAAATTATCCATATGTTCTAGTATATGGAAGGGAGGCTAGGTTACCCATTTCTCTTGAGCTACCTACATTAGAGATATCCCATCAGCTGGAGCTACTAGAAGATGAACCCATGAACATGAAATTGGTAGAACTCACAGAGCTTGAGGAGACAAGGGACATTGAAATGAAAACATTGGAGGCACATAAAGATTAGGTTAAGAAGGATTTTGACAAGAGAGATATAGCAAGTAATTTCAAGGAAGGAGACCTGGTTCTTAAATGGGACTCAAACAAGGCCAAACCAGACAACCATACCAAGTTTGATATCTTGTGGAGTGGTCCTTACTTGATTTATAGATACAAAGAGCATAATTCCTTCCAGCTTGTTCAATTAGATGGAGAGGTATTATTGATCCTAGTTAATGGTATTCATCTAAAGCCTTGCTATTAAGAGTTTGCAGTCATTATATATATTTTTGTATGCTTCTTCTAGTTTTCTTTTATGTTTTCCCTTAAGTGCCTAGTGCACATCTTTTTTAGTTGTGTGTTTTCCCTTCCCTAAGGTGCCATGGGCATAATTTTTTTGATATTAGTTATCTTTATTGCTTTAAGGAAGATTTCCAAAAAGAGCCAGATTTGTGCAAAAGCAGTGTAATGTCCCTTACTTAGGAGCTCCTTTTTCCGTCAAAAGCTCTGATACCATTGTAATATCCCCTTCAAATAGGGAATATATAAAACTCTATAAGATCTGATCAAAGATACAATTTTGTAGAATAAATTCAAATAAACAATAAACCACAGTAAATCTCTTATTTATTCACTCAGACTATTACAATAGATCTCCTCTGTCATGCATATCAAAGAATATTACAAATACTATTTTAACACCTTGATCTTTTGCAAATCTAGAAACAAACCCTGAATCTGGATGGCTCTAGTTTCTGTGTCGACACACAGTCACCATCGTCGGTCGATATACTACTGACATCGGTCTCTGTTGGTCAGCTTCTCTACCGACGTCGGTCTTCAGTCGGCCGATGTCGGTCACTGGGATGCCGATGTCGGTCTCTATGGATCTCTGCCTGCCGATGTCGGTCTCTGTGTGAATCTGTACAAATTTGTACGAACTTCATACAACCACTAATAAAGTACACCCTTTTTGTTGGACCCTTGATCTCAAGATATATGGCTCTAGAATAGAAGATCTCTATCTATATAACTTATTGAATCAAAAACCTAATAAAATAAATACCTGAAAAGCTCTGTGACAACTTCTGTATGAAGTTACCTCTCAAATATGTAAACCTCTATGATAACTTCTGTATGAAGCTATCTCTCAAATTGGCAATAGATCAGCTGATATTTCACAGCCTCTAAATCGCACACACTGAAGAGTGGACGTTCTCCAATGCAGATGGAATCCTGGAACCCTTGGCTCAGTCTTCACAGAAGAATTCTTCAATATCAAAATCAATAATCAATGCATAATCAATAATGGCCTCCATGAGAAACCCTTATACCCTCAAAAAGATGTGCTTGACCTAATTAGGGTTTTCTTAAATTAGAATTAGGGTTTCTAAATTAAAATTATACCAAATAATTAATATTTGATTAAATCAATCAAATATTAATATCTCCCTCAATATACGTCTGATCCTCAAACCGATTGAAGCTGGTGAATCAAGGAGTGAATCTGCACATGACCATATCAAAATAAGGGTGCTCCACTGCATGTAAACAATCCCTAAATAATAGGAGCTCAGACAAACATCTCTGAAATAGCCTAAATGAAAGCCAACTGTAGAAATTCTGCTAGTCAAAGCCAAGCCAATCTCCATCATGACCCCCTATCCATCCTCTCAGCCTACGAGGGTCACATAATAGGCTAATCATCAAATCTGTCGATGTCCACTAAAAAAGGGGACATGACAAGTAGTGACTCCACACCCAATGGATCAAACAAAGCAAAAGAGATGGGTTCTCAAGCATAATAGGCATGTTTCCCTACAAATCACCAAAAATGTTAGCCATTTTTTGGCCCACATATCAAAGTTTACGTAAGTATGGAAAAGGGAGCTTTCAAGCAAGAAAATGGTAAACCTTTGGAGGAATTTAGGTTTTCTAATAGTGACAACTTCAGGGTTTTTTGAAGGCATAGTGCAAATCAGGTTTCTAATAGTGCTTAGCTTCTAAATGTTTCATAAGTAAAAGTAATTTAGATTTACAAACCTGAATTACTCATAGATAGTGTATTTTGGGTTCTCTAAGGGGAACTACTTGATTACTTCATAAGTTGTGAGTAGTCAGAAGCTCAAAATGAGTAAATGTGTTCAACAAACCTGATGTGATCTTGAAAAGTAATACTTCTTAGGTTCTTCAAGAGATGAGTCTTTTTCAAAAAATTTGAAGGGCATTTTCAAATTTTCAAAGGGTATTTTTAGGGAAAAAGGGGATAATCAACTTTCTCGAAGGTACACTTCAAAATTTTCAAAGGGTTTTTTCTTCTCCAAGTGGACAGTTGTAATTTTCTCAAAGGGTATGTTACCCTTTGTGAGGACCATTTCAAAATTCTTGAAGGGTATCTTTCCCTTTGGGAGGATCATTTGAAAAAATCTAAGGAGACATGTAGAAAGCTTGAAGGGTCTCTTACCCTTTGGGAAACTCCATTATGAAAAGTTCATAGGAATTCCTTCAGATAATTTGTTTGAAGAAATTCCTTTGAGAGATTTGCTTGAAAGAAATAAGTCGAGAGGGAAGCCCAAGACCAAGTGTCTGAAGGAAATGATGGATCAATAGACATCAAAATTAGGATAAATGAATAGTTATTAAAAGTAAATAAGTTTGAAAAACCTAAATTCTTAAGGCTTGGGAAGTAGCAAAGTGAGAAAAATTCAAAATGGACAAGCCTAAAATAAGTAGGCTTAGAGAACCCAAATTACTCTACATAGAATAAATTAGGTTTCTTAATGTACTTTACTTAAAAATATTTATAAGCAAAGGATCTAAGAAATTTCAAAGTTGAAGAGACCAAAGAACTTGGATTACTCTGTATAGAGTAAATTGATATTTTATAAGGGCTCAACTTAAGCTTGGTCTAGCAATGCTAAAATCATGATGCAACAAATAAAAGGCTGCCACATGGCACAACTAGAGAAGAAATGGCCAATCAGTAAAGGACAAGTGGCACAAGGATGTTTAATAAAAGTGGGAGAGTCTGAGCAGCTAGTAGCTAGAAGTTATGAAAGCTCCCATCCACCATGGTTCATTGCTCACAATCTCCGTTCGATACTTAAATGCATTACGCTAAGAAGAAACAATCTAGTTGCTCACAACATGACTTTTTAGACGTGCCAAAGAAAGGCTTAAAGATGGGAGGGGCTTGAGATTATTGGGTAGTGATCTAGAATGGTGCATTTATGAACATCAAGGAAGGAAAATAGGAGGTTCCAACCATCTGTGACTTATTCTTTCCTCACTTTCTCTCCTCCCCCTTTTCTTTATAAATAGAGGCCTTGGAGCCTAGAAATGTATCTCAAGATTGGTGATAAATCACTCTATAAAAATCATTGTGTAATGGACCTTTAAAGAAATAAAGATTATTTTTTACTTATCTCTCTGTCTAAAAATTTCATTGAGTAACCTTGTGCACTAAGAGCGTTGTGAAGAACCATCCTTCCAACCTTGTTGCCCTTCTTTCTTGCTTGTTTTCAAGTATTTTCTACTTAATTGTAGGTCTGAACTCATGCTTTTTGGCCATTAATGGATGTTTGGTGTGAATTTTGAAATTATTCTTTGCCTCATGTGTGGTTCAATAAACCTAGATTAAGAAATACTTATGCAAGTTAGTTGGATAGGAAGTTTTGTAAGCCAACTTGTCTTATGCTAAATTAGTGTCTTTCCCAAGCTAGGTGGATCACTAACTTTTAGTGCATCACCTCCCTTAGCTTAGTTTTCTTTTAAAGTCATCTCTCTCCCCTTTTCCTTAGCTATTAGTAGAGTTTAGCATAGAAACCTAAAGAGCTAAAGTGAAGCACCTGAGGAACTAGCCTCATAAAAAGGGTCTAGAGGTTCAACCTCACCATAGGACACCCACATATTGAGGTTTTTCCCATGCTTATAGATGGAAGTGAGATAACCTAAATAACTCTCTCACAAGGGTAAAAATCCAATCTATAATAGTTTTGGCATGCCCAATGGGACAAATACAATTTCACTTCCATTTTTATGGAAAATTTGGTTAAATTTGATGTCATTTTGATCAGTTTACAGTGATGGTAGCTTTCACCCTTCAGCATCTTGTGACTCCAAAAAACACCCAACTATCTAGTGGCAGAGCAGTGTCTATCTTTCATGCCAAAGGTGAATACAAGATCAAATTTTTTAGGTATTCCTTTTGAATTTTTTAAATTACCTTTAAACTCAACAAAAAGGTTAATGATCACCCATACTCACCCTTACATAAGAAGCTATCCTCCTAAACTAGTCATAAAGTATATGATAGAAAGGAATGCTTTTTGTTGCACCAAAAGTTCTACCTATTAACGCCCGATACATACACCAGATAAGTACCCACATGAGGCTATTAGTCCATGTCACAAATCCCTAAGGGAAATGCTGGTGATTAGTCCAATAATCCACCCCTAGTGTTACTCGAGGGGATTTGAACCCACGACCATGGCTCTGATACCAATTGTTAGAAAGGAATGCTTTTCATTGCACCAAAAGGTCTACCTATTAACACCCAAAACAAATACCAGATAAGTACCCATGGGAGGCTGTTAGTCCATGTCATAAATTCTTGAGGGGGACGCTAGTGATTAGTCCAACAGTATACCTACACAAGAAGATCTTTATCAGCCCCTCTTGCTTCCATGATTCCCCAAAGAGCTTTTATGGGCTTCAGTGACCAAATCCATTTAAACTTACCATAGTATGATCCTATGCTAGTAATATCCCTCAAAAGTGTCCCTTATTACATAAGAGGCCAAGTTGTAACTCCTACTAAACACATAATAGACATAGCCAACTTTGACAACATTCACAATATCATAGTGGAAAATGTGGCTATTAAGATATTGGTTGTATCCTTCAAAAGAAAGGCATTGGACTGATATAGGGGCTTAGATCCTAATTATATCTATTCATGGCATGAACTAGGAACAACCCTATGTAAAAGGTTTCTAGATAAGAGTGATCATTTATCACTTGCAGAACAACTGACCACCGTTAAGAGAGGTCCTCATGAAGTTAATAGAGCAATTTTAGAAGGCATGGGATATAATCCCAGTAGCTGTTAGACCATCTCCAAACTTTACTTTCTTATATTACTTGAAGGCTCTCAATAGTGACATAGATATAATGATTTGGCTTAGGAAGCTGAGGGGACAATTCCATAGAATCATTCTTTTGGGCAATCTATTATCTCAACTAATGGGTCTAATCAGTTGTTTAATGATTAATGGAAGTAGGTTGTTGGTTATGGATACAACTAGGATATTATGGCCCAAAACATGGAGGTACCCACAATGATGAGACAATAATAGCCTCCATAAGAGCAAGGCTCAAATCAAGGAATAAACTAGCCAGAAGCCTCAATGGTCATTAGTGAGCAAGAGGAGTGTTATGCATCCAATCAGAAAGCCACTCCTAATCTATCTCACACCCCCATCTCAACAAATACAAGGTTAAAGAGAAGGAATATGGGTGACAATCAAGAATCTTTCAAAGAATCTATTGCCACCTCTCCTTCATTAAAAAATCCAACATCAGTAGCTCCCAAATTTTAGGTAAAATTTGGTGGCATGACAATCAATATTATAGAGCAAATGAAGAAATCTAATGTGAGTCTGTTGATATGGGAAATTCTTTCCCTATTTGGCCAAGCAGACATTCTACATGAATTATTGTCTAAGATGGTTGTTACTATAGCTACAAGTAAGTAGCCAAGAAAGGTAGTTGAAGTCCTCACTAATGTAGTCAAGAGTCATGCAAGAGAAGGGTCAAGTATTGTGACCAAACCCTCCCTTTTTACATCTCTTTGATCATTGGTGATTCCTTGGTGCACAATTGCATGGTGGAAAGTGGAACCAACACCTCAGTCATGCCAAAGTCTATTGTTGACCACCTGAACCTCAAGTATGAGCCTCACACTAAATGAGTCCTTAAACTTGATGGTTCTTCCACAAAGTCATCAGACATCATCAAGAATTTGATGCCTAATCTTACATGCTTGTCTTAATGTATCCATGGTGCAAGATGTGATTATTATAAATATCACTCCTCACTTTGCTTTATGTCTTTCTAAGGAATTCATAGCCAATATTGGGGGATACCTTATAGCAAATTGACCTTACGTGCCATTCAAAAAAAGGCATAGGACTAAGGTCTCAATCAAAGTTGAGCCCATGGCACAATTCCATTTTGAACCCCATCAGTAAGATAATATAATCCTCAATTATACCATCCTTGATGAGGATGAGTTTATAATTGGCCAAGAGCTGAACACTCATTTTGAAGAAATTCCAAACTTTTTCTTGGATGAGTTATGGGGAGATAACCAATTTTGTAACCCTTTGGAAGGCATTGATGAAAAAGACATGGGTATCTACCTAATACATGAAGAGAATCAACCCATGTTGTCACTCATTAGACCTAAAGAATACCCCAATGGTTTATGGAAGTTGTTTGTTGATGGCTCAAGGAGAAAGAATGTCATAAATGCTAGGCCAATCTTAGTTTCACCCTTAGGTAGCAAGCTTTTTTCTTCTTACAAGTTTCATTTCAGTTGCTCTTCAAATGTAGTTGAATATGAAGGCTTGATCTATGGCCTTCAATGGGCCACCAAAAGAGGAATCAAACTACTACAAACTTATGGAGATAGTGAGCTCATAGTTAACCAAGTCAGAGGCTTAAATGTCACCAATAATGCTTTAATGAGGTCTTAAGAAAATAGAGTGTGGGACCTGATTGAAGATTTTGAAGCCTTTAACATTCAAGCTATCCCAAGAGATCAAAACTAGCATGTTGATAGGTTGGCAACTGTAGGATCTCGGTTTGACATTACAAGTGAGATGAAGGAAACCAAGGTTCAACCACATGTCAAGGTGGTGGTGAGACTATCAGTGCCAAATAATGAAGCCCATTGGCAAGTTTTTGAGAATGATAAGCAAATTATTTATTTTTAGCAGTAGGAAGCCAAATTCTCCTCCTCCAACCAAGATAAATTGCAACATCAGTATGAGGATCAAATTTTTTAGCTAAAGTCAAACAAACTTCCTAAGGGGCTAGTTACACTTGAGGGCCTTTTTCATGAAGGAGACCATATGAGGAAAGAGAAGGTAGTAATGTATACTAAGGAGGAAAACTATGAGAGAGTCCTCATTTTCAAGGACAAACTTCTCAAGATAGGGAAGGTAAGTAACAAGGATAAGATGCATGCTTTCATATCACTTTGCCAAGAGTATGCATATATTTTTGCTTGGGAGTATAGTGACCTAAAAGGTTTTGATCCTAAATTATCCCCTCACACCATAGAGTTGGAGGCCAATGCCAAGCATGTAAGGCAAAATCAAAGGTTAGTTAACCCCAAGATTGAGGAGCTGATGAGGAAGGAACTAACCAAGTTGATCAAGTCTAGGATCATCTTTTATATTAAGCGCTCATCATGGGTAGCCAACTTGGTGCCTAGAAAAAAAATGAGTGGGGAGATTAGGCTTTGCGTGGATTTTAGATATTTGAACAAAGTCTCCTTGTAAGATCACTATCCCCTACCATCCATGGAGTATCTCCTTTAAGTAGTTACTGATTCAGAATGCTTTTCCTTATTGAATGGTTTTTTTGGCCACAACCAAGTCTGGGTGAAGGATGAAGATCAATACAAGACTACCTTCACCATCAAATGGGGCATGTATGCATACCAAAATATGCCTTTTGATCTATAAAATGCTGGTGCTAACTTCCAAAAAGCCATGGACATGGCTTTCTAGGGGTTCTTGAACCAAATGGTGTTGGTATACTTGGCTGACATCATGGTTTTCTACAAGAATGCCAGTGAACACATGGACCACCTGAGGTTGATTTTGGAAAGGTGTAGAGAGTATGCGATTTCATTTAATCCCAATAAGTGCATGTTTTCTATGCATGAAGGCAAGATATTTGGCCACATCATCTCAAAGGAAGGGCTATCCATTGATCCTAAGAGAATAAGTTTCATTTTGGTCTTATCCTTGCCCAAGCATAAAAAAGGACTCCAAAGTTTCCTTGGAAATATAAACTTCATGAGAAGATTTATCTCTAGTTTTGCATGTTTAGTCAAGCCCATTTATACTATTGTAAAAAATAACCAAGTGTTCACTTGTCAAATGAATTCAAGTTAGCATTTGAAGCTATCAAGCAAGTTATTACTCAATCACCCACACTTATGAAACCTGATTTCTCAAGGGATTTCATTTTGTATGCTTTTGCTAATATTGATAATAAGAATAATATCTAAGAATAATATATTCTTAGAAATTATTTTTTAGGACTTTTTGATAATGTTTAACCTTTTGATATATTATGCTTTTGATAATATATTAGTTATGTTGATGCAAAGAAGTGATGAAGGACTTGAACAACCATTAGCAATTTTTAGTTAGGGGATTGAAGAGTATGAGGTGAGGTATACCTTTGTAGAAAAGTAAGTCCTTGCAGTAATAAAGAGCCTCAAGAAGTTCATGCCAATGCTATCCAACAGTAAAATCCACCTTATGGTGTCTCAGCTTGGGGTGAGAGACTTCCTTCTTAACAAGGATTTGAGTGAAAAAAGAGCTATTTGGATTACTAAATTTATGGAGTATGATGTAGATATCAAGGTCATTAAGCTAGTAATAGGTAAAGGCTTATGTGAGTATATGGTTAAGGAGCTTCATGAAGACAAAGAGGTCATCTTGATGACACAAGATAACCTACAAGCAGATGCACCTCTACCTCACACTAGCTAGCTCCATGATATGACTCACTTTCTGCTAACAGGTGAGTGCCCTCAAAGTATGGACAAAGCAAAAATAAGTTATTTTAGACTTAAGTCCATACCTTATTTTTTATTTGATGGGGTTTTGTTTAAAATAGACCTCAATGGAGTGCTATTGAGGTGCGTAGATGATGATCAAGCTACCAAGTTTTTAGAGCATTTCCTTAGTTTGAAAACAAGTGAATGGGCTCTCAAGATGGGCATCTACCTTAGTATTTCCTTAAACTATTATCCTCAATGTAATGGGTTGGCTATGTCCACAAATAATAATTTGCTTAGGATCATTAGGAGGAATATAGAGGAGAACTAGAGGATGTGGCACACCAAATTAAAGATAGCCTTGTGGGCTAATCGAATAACTCCCAAAGCTATTGTTGGAAATTCTCCATGTGTTTTAATATATGGAAGGGAGTCCAAGTTACCCATTTATCTTGAGCTACCTACATTAGAGCTAGCCCATCAACTAGAGCTACTAGAAGATGAACCCATGAATGTGAGATTGGAAAAACTCTCAGAGCTTGAGAAAAAGGACCTTGTAATAAAAGCATTAGAGGCACATCAAGCACAGGTCAAGAAGGCTTTTGATAAGAGAGATACATAAAGGACTTTCAAGGAAGGATACATGGTTCTCAAATGGGACTCAACCAAGGCTAAACTTGGCAACCGTACCAAGTTTGATAGCTTGTGAAATGGTCCTTACTTAATCCATGGATGCAAACAACATAATGCCTTCCATCTTGCTTAATTAGATAGAGAGGTGTTGGGATTCATCTAAAGCCTTACTATTGAGAGTTTGTAGCCATTGTATATATTTTTGTACACTTCTTCTAGTTTTATTTTATGTTTTCCTCTAAGTGCCTAGTGTACATCTTTTTCAGTTGTGTGTTTTCCCTTCCCTAAGGTGCCATGGGTATAGTTTGTTTCATTTTAGTTATCCTTGTTGCTTCAAGGGAGATTTATAGAAAGAGCCATCTTTGTGCAAAATTAGTGACTCCACACCCAATGGATCAAATAAAGTAAATGAGATGGGTTCTCAAGCATAACAGGCATGCTTCCTTGAAAATACCAAAAATGTTGGCCATTTTTTGGCCCACATATAAAAGTTTATCTAAGTATTGAAAAGGGATATTTTAGGCAAGAAAATGGTAAGCCTTTAGGAGGACTTTGGGTTTTCTAGTAGTGACAACTTCAGGTTTTTTTGAAGGCATAGTGCAAATCAAGTTTCCATCAGTGTTTAGCTTCCAAATGTTTCATAAGTAGAAGTAATTTAGGTTTACAAACCTAAATTACTCAGAGACAGTGTATTTTGGGTTCTCTAGGGACCACTACTTGATTACTTCATAAGTTGAGAGTAGTCACAAACCTAAAATGAGAAAAGGTGTTCAACAAACCTGATGTGGTCTTGAAAAGTAATACTTTTCAGGTTCTTCAAGAGATGAGTCTTTTTTTTAAAAACTTGAAGGGCATTTTCAAAATTCTAAAGGGTCTTTTTAGGGAAAAAGAGGCTAGTCAACTTTCTTGAAGGTACACTTTAACTTTTTTTAAGGGTTTTTCTTTTCCAAGTGGACAGTTGTAATTTTCTCAAAGGTTATGCTACCCTTTGGGAGGAATATTTCAAAATTCCTGAAGGGTATCTTTCCCTTTGAGAGGATCATTTGTGTAAATCTGAGGGGACATGCAGAAAGCCCGAAGGGTCTCTTACCCTTTGGGAAAGTCCATTATGAAAAGTTTGAAGGAATTCCTTCAGACAAATTGTTTGAAGAAATTCCTTTGAGAGATTTGCCCAAAATAAATAGGCTAAGAGGGAAGCCTGAGACCAAGTGTCTGAAGGAAATCATGGGCCAATAGATGTCAAAATTAGGATAAGTAACTAGCCATTAGAAGTAACCAAGTTTAAAAGGCTCGAAGTCTTAAGGCTTGGGATGTAGCAAAGTGAGAAGACTTCAAGATGGACAATCCCAAAGTAAGTAGGCTTAGAGAACCCAAATTACTCTGCATAGAATAAATCAAGTTTCTCAAAGTACTTTACTTAAAAGGATTTATAATCAAAGGATCTAAGAAAGTTCAAAGTTGAAGAGGCAAAATAACCTAAATTATTCTGCATAGAGTAAATCAAGATTTTCTAAGGGCTCAACTTAAGCTTGGTCTAACAATGCTAAAATCATGATGTAATAAATGGAAGGCTACCACATGGTGAAACTAGAGCAGAAAGGGCTAATTATTAAAGTACAAGTGGCACAAAGATGTTTAATGAACATGGGAGAGTCTGAGTGGTAGTATCTAGAAGTTATGAAGTCTCCCATCCACTATGGTTCATTTCCTACAATTGTTGTTCGATGCTTAAATGCATCATGCTAAGAAAAAACATTCCAGATGCTCATAACATGACTTTTCAAACATGCCAAAGAAAGTCTTAAAGATGGGAGGGGATCAAGAGTATTGTGTACCGATATAGAATGGCACATTTATGAATATTAAGGAAGGATAAGAGGAGGTTCTAGCCATCTGTGATTTATTCTTTCCTCCCTTTCTCTCTTCCCCCTTTTCTTTAAAAATAGAGGCCTTGAAGCCTAGAAATGTATTCCCAAACTAGTGATAAAACCACTCTACAAAAATTATTGTGTAATGGACCTTTTAAGCAATAAATATTTTTTTTACTTATCTCTATATCTAAAAGTTACATTGAGTTAGATTATGCACTAATAGCATTGTGAAGAAGCATCCTTCTAACCTTGTTCCCCTTATGTTTTGCTTGTTTTTAGGTAATTTCCAGTTAATTGTAGGTCTGAACTCATGCTTTTTGGTTATTAATGGATGCTTGGTGTGAATTTTTAAATTCCTCTTTGCCTCATGTGTGGTTCAATAAGCCTAGCTTAAGAAATACTTATGCAAGTTAGCTAGTTAGGAGGTTGTGTAAGCCAACTTGTCTTATGTTGAATTAGTGTCTTTTCTAGGCCAGGTGGATCACTCACTTTTGATACATCACCTCCCTTAGCTTATTTTTATTTTCAAGTAATCTCTATCCCCTTTTCCTTGGTCATTAGTAGAATTTATCATAGAAACCCAAAGAGATAAAGTGAAGCACCCGAGGAATTAGCCTCATAAAAAAGGTCTAGAGGTTCAACCTCACCATAGGACACCCACATCCTAAGGTTGTTCCCATGCTTATATCTGAAAGTAAGAGAGCCTTAAGAACTCTCTCACAAGGGTGAAAATCTAGTCTACAATAATTACTTATGCCTATGTTGTTTACTTTTATCTCTATAATTTGTTATAAATTTAATAATAGTATGATCTTGTTTTATTCTTCCTACACAATTATTATGAAAACTATGATAATATATATATATATATATATATATATATATATATAGGCTTATAATCCTTATGTAGGTCCTAATGTGTTTAAATTATTAACCAAATTTGTTGGTAGGACACTTAGGTGATAATATGATTGTTATAACCAACTTTTAGTGGTGACCATGGTTTGATCATATTAATATTGAGTAATATGGAATTGGTATAATGCAACGAGTGAAAAAAAAATGATTAGGTTTTAATTTGATATGTAAAAGTCAATGTGGCATTCAAGTGGGTATTATATGGTGCAATTTTGAGTGAAACCCTAGATTTAGTCCTCAAATCTATTGTTTAAGCTCATTTTTTGTGGCATCAATGGAGTTTGTATGAGAAAATAATGACAGATGATGTAGTAGAGCAAGGAGTCAATTATAGTGTTTTTAAAATAAAAAAGCAAAGAAAATAGAAAGAGATAAATGCATATCACAATAAAGTGGAAAGAAAACAAGGAAAAAATATAACGTTGTGGTACACGACATTTGGAACAAAAAAACTTAAGAAAGCTTTACCATGCAAGTAACCAAAATGTTACAAATAGTATGAACCATTTATATTATTAATAAGCTAATTTATCTTTGGAAATTTGCTAATACCAAGTTTAAATGATTTTTAAAATCCAATAGACTATTTGTAGTGCAATTTTTTCATATTCTAGTTTATTACATGCATGTTATTATGTCATGATTTGAAATTACCTCCATGATTGTGACTTATCCACAATATAGTTATTTTTAGCACTATAAAAGGCTTACATGTTTTTGTGAAAAAATAAGGGTTTACTTGTATAGGCCCTAATAGCCATAATAATGGAGCCATAATATGAGAGTTTACAAATTATTTGTTTAAGGAAAACTTACATATATGTAATACACTTAAAACATGATGCAGAGGGATAAAATTAAGCTATTATAGCATGACATTGAGGGGCCAATATGTTTTAGAACCCTATGCTATTTTAATCTATTTTCCCCAAAATAATTAATATACGTATTATGACTATTTTACTATATCTAATAATAAATAGTATTATGCCACGATAATAGAAAACACCATATTTATTTTGATGGAATCACATTTTAATGAGTTATTAATCCATGAGATGACCCTAGTTCATGATGGTCAATGTTTCACATGGATGTAGTCTAACATCTTGTATTCAAACCAAATGATTAGTTGTACATTGTTGTTAACTTTAAAATGGATATCATTTATAGGGGCTTACCTTTGGGAGGTTGTAACATATGTGTTAAAAAAGAGAGCGCTAGGTTGATTATTTTGCATATAGACAATGGTTGTTACAAAGGGTAATTAACATGGATGCTTGGGAATATGTTGTGATTGTAGCTTATTTATTTGAAATTCATAGCCTACATGGTTGTAGGTTACTTTGTTGAGAATAATAATTGTTTCAAATAATACAATAGTTTTCATGATTCTTATTAGGTTTACTTGGAATTATATTAGAATCGATTAATTTAGAATTAGGATTGGAAGATCATTAGCTTGTCAAAAACTTGTGGTGTGGGTGCTCTTCCACCACATGATTTAAAGAGGATAATTCATTTGATTGAGTTCGAAACCATCATTTCAGCTTCCCTACTTTGTTTTAAAATAATGATTTCCTAGTGAATGACACATTTGGATGGGATTATTAAATCAGTATTATTTTTTATTATGAATAAGAACCTTCAAATTGTTATTAGATAAGCATACTTGTAAAGGGATTGAAGGTTTATTAACTAGGATAAAAACACATGGGTAAATAGTCTAAACCAAACCCAAAGCAAATCAATTGGTGATAGTTAAGGTGTGGGTATTAATGTCTTTCATATTTTATGTTACCATAGTTTGGGTATGAATGACTATTCTTTGTTAGAGCTAGCTATGATTAGTTAAAAATGAATATGGGTGTAATAAATAAATTATTTTATTATGAGATAGTTGGAAAAAATATCTTTTGGTGTCTAAATGAAATAGAAAATAAATTTGAGTCATTACTAAAATTTTAGGTTAAGCTCATGAATTCTTTTTTTTTATTATGTTAAGGAATCCATTTTGACATTCTGATTATAATTTCCTTATATGGATTGTTTGTGAGACTTATTTATGATTTATGTTAAGTTTGGTTATATTAAAGAATAGCTCTTCTTCTTGTTAACTTGTGATGATCCTATCTATAAACACTCATCATTGGTTAGCAAGATTTGGATTGATAACTATGTTTTATAGTGGAGAGTATTGTTGATGTATACTATGTCGTGCATTTTAAAATATGATAATAATATAAACTTTTTTGGCAAAAGTAATTTTATAGTTGTATATATTAGTTGTCTACTATACTTTCTAGTGTACATGTTTGCTTGAGGTCATAAAATTGTAGAGGCATACCTAGGGTCTGTATGATTGGCTACATGTAATAGTAATCTTACTCACATATGTTTTTAGATGGTTATTAATGCTCTCATCATCATTATCTACCTATATTTTAATGGAAAACCACTCCTAAGGGGTATGTGTGTGGGATACCATCGATCTGTGGTTAGAGGTAAAGCACCCAGATGATGTTCTCCCTCTCTATAGTTGAATCTGAATTGATCTTGATACATTCTAATGGCTACTATACTAATTATATGAGCTATTTCATTTAATTTATATTGTATTATTGTACTTTTAATATTATTTTATTTAACTGACTTACATAACAATGGTTATTGGGATACATGTACATTCATTATTTATTATGTTGTACTTCAATTATGGCTATATATAATTATTGTACATGATTTTACATACTCTAGTATTCTTTTATTTCTCATTGTACCTTTAATTCTAAAATAATGTAATGTTATGTATTTTTATAGTTTTTCACCATTGAAACCCATTTGTGTATTAATACAATAAATGGTTATATGCTTAGATCAGTGGATTTACTATGGAAAATGCAATTGTTGTATTTAGTTTATTTTAGCATTATAATTTTAGATACATGTATCTAAAATGGTGTATAAATTATAAGTTTATGATATTGGTACACTTAGTGCATACCTACATAATAGATAATTGATTTTATTTACCTTTAAAAAAATGTGTATGAACCTAGTAAGGTTTTAACATGTCGTATCATAACGTAGGTTAAAATGCTCATGACTAATGAGTTTATTAGTTCTAGTTTACTTTCTTATTAATTTTAGTAGGATAAAATGGTGAAATATAGAGTTAATGCTGAAATAAATACTTATATTCAAGATAAATAACCTGATCCAAACATGTTAGTAATAGAACAAGCTGTTAGGATTGATTAAATATTCACAAGCCTAAATGAAACATGGGATAGAATATTAGATGTAGAATAAGAATTACATGGGCTTGATGAGGAAGATGAACAAGAGGACCACCAAGATAACCCAAAAGAGGGTTATGAGTAATATAATGTTGAATAACATCAAGCAATAATCACCCAAGTTACCATAGAAATGACACATGACATGAATAAGGTAAACCCACCAAATTTTGATGTCATGGTGTTAGGGGATGGAGATGAAGGTTGGCTCATATAAATGAAGAAATATTTTTAAATTTTGAATTATTATGAGGTGACAAAAGTTATATGGGGATCATACCAACTAGTTGGTGAAGAAACAATCTAGTGGGACAACAATAAGATGGAGATGGGTCTTAAATACACTACCACCACTTGGAATTAGTTTTTTTTCTCCAAGGAAAGGTGGTTGTCAAAACTTTATTGTATCAGAAGCTAATAAATATTTAGAATTTGAAACAAGGAGAGATAAAAGTGACTGGGTATAGGGAGCAATTTACAAAGCTTCTCAAATATGTTTCCCAATATTATAAGGATGAATGTCTCTAAATCTAAAAGTTCATCATGGATTTGAGACCATAAATTAGATGTGAGGTAGACATAAATGGAACTATTTCCATAGATCAAGTCTTCGATAAATCCATCAAGAAGGATTATAAGCTTAAATCACTTGTAGAAGTCAGAGATAAGTACCAAAAGAAGTTTAGAGGACCAAAAAATTATTTAAAAAATAAAAATTGGAATCAAATTAGGGATTCAAAGATATATTCAATAAAAAAAATCATAGGTTTAACATTGGTTCAGGGGAAAGGAAACCGGGAAATGGCTTTAGGGAAGAAAACAAAGGAGGAAAATCATCTAAAAGAAAAAGACCACTAGGGGATGTTTTACTTTTAGAGGAGATCATTATGTAAAATATTTCCCTCAATGGAAAACTAAGAGTGAATTAGAGAATCCTTCCTCTTCATCTTCTCAACATGGAAATTTTTAATATTGAATCCATGCATCAGTTGACAATCGTCAAGATGAGATTTAGATCTCACCAATAGAGTTATCATGTACTTTGTTTGGGAATTATGTTTATATTTTGATAGATATTAGAATTAATAAATGTTTCATTTTTATCAATTGATTAATAAACTACTTATAAAACTTATAATATGGAAAATGCATGGATTGTATAGTATGGGAATAAACTAGGGTCAATGTAGATAAGTGCCTAGTAGAAGTAGAGGTGGAATTACCTGATTTCACCACCATAGTAAACTTTTTTTCAACTACACTATGATCATATGATGTGATCCAAGAAGTGAATTAGATTTGGAAGAAATGGTAAAGGTAGATTATTTTAAATAAGGTAGAATGTTTAGATTATTTTAGAAATCAAACTCAAATTTGTGGAGAGAAAAATAAGCTAAATTTCAGGTAAATCTCAGCCATACAATTAAAACAGGCTTATTAAAAGGATTGTCAAGTGTTTTTGATTAATGTAGATGATGTAGGAGGACCTAACGAGCCTATTATAGAGGATTATCCATTTTTCATGAGTTTCAAGATGTGTTTCTAGAAGATCTACTAGGATTACCTCCCAAAAGGGAATTTGACTTCATAATTGATATCATCCCAAGATCTGAACCACAATCCAAGGCACCTTACAAAATAAAAAAAACATGATTGGGTGAGTTGAAATTCAAAATCAAAGAGATGTTTTCTAAGTGATTGATTTGACCCAATGTATCACCTCGGGGAGCACCTATAGTGTTCATCAAAAATAACGATGGGACTCTTTATCTATGTATAAATTACATGATGTTGAATAAGGAAACCATAAATAGTAAGTATCGTTTACCCCTATAGATGATATTTGTTATCAAATGTGAGTACCAAAGGTATTTTCAAAAAAATAATGAAGAGCAAGATACCATCAGTTGAGAATCAAGGAGGAAGATATTCCTAAAATGACTTTCATGATGAGGTATGGATACTATGAATTAATAGTTCTACATTTTGGGCTAACAAATGAGCCCACAACATTCATGAATCTTATAAATAGTGTGTTCATAGATTACTTAGATTAGTTTGTGATAATATTCTTAGATTATATTTTGATATATTTAAATGAATAATAAGATAATTTATAACACTTGCAACTAATTTCACAACACTTGAAAAAGCATAAGCTCCATGAAAAACTTTTAAGTGTGTTTTATTTATGAATAAGGTTAAATATTTGTGTCCTATAATTTCATCCAAAGGGATATATGTGGATCTAGTAAATATAAAATCCATATTGGAATGGTTGAGACCTAAAAATGTTCATGGGGTGCATATTTTTATTGGTTTAGCAGGGTATTACAAGAATCTTGTACCCAAATTTTACAAGATAAATAACCCCATCACCTGCTTGAAATGGAAAGATGAAAGGTTATTTTAAAGTGATAAGTGTGAATAAGCCTTTCAAATCCTAAAAGAGAGGCTTAATTATACATCGTTGTTGCATGTTCTTGATCTAAATGGCCATTTTTTATAGTAATATATGCATTTGACAATGGTCATGGTGAAGTTTTTCTGAAAGAAGGATTGATTAGTGGCTTATGATTCAATAAAAATAAATACTTAAGAATATAATTATGCCCCACATGATTTGTAATTAGTTGCAATAGTGCATGATTTACAAGGTTAGAGTCATTATCTGCTGGGAAACCCATTTTAACTCAAGACTGACAACATGCGGCTCAAGTATATCTTCACGTAGTTAAATTTGAATGATAGATAAAGGTGATGGATAAATTTTTATTGGATTATGATTTTTATATCAGATACATAAAGGTAAAAGAGAATATATTTGCACACACTCTTAGCTATAGAAGGTACATAATAGCATTATCTCCTATTAAAACTACTTTCTAAGTTTAGGTTATGAAATTATCTCTAAGAGATGAATTCTATGAGTAGGTTAGAAAATATTTTGTATAAAACCATCAAGAACACAAATATGAAGGATTAAACTTTGATAAAGATGGATTCCTAAGGTTTAAAGGGAGAACATATGTAATAGATAGAGAATTTAAGAGTCACAATGATTAAAGAACTACATAATGCTTTATATTTTGGTCATCCTAAAGTAACTAGAAGAATTAAAAACATTATATTTTTGGAAAGGAATCAATAAATATGAAACTAACATTGTGTCAAAAAATTTAGAGTATCAATGGGTAAAATCAAAACACGTTCATCTTGAAAGATTGTTATATCCTCATGACATTCTAGAATAAAATTGGAAAGTCATCATTAGAATTCATCGAAGGGATACCAATGTCCATAAATATGCATTATATGATATTGGTGGTAGTTGGTAAAATAACCAAGGTGGCACATTTTATATCGATCAATTTGACTAATGATGCACTAGTTTTGGCAAAATGATTTCTACATGAAATTTACAAGTTGCACCAAAGTTTAAAGAAAACCATTTTTTATAGATACCCTTACATAACCTCAATATTTTTACAAACTCTTAATTTAACCTTGGGAACACAAATAAAATTTAGATAGCCTATCATCCTAAAATAGATGGGTAAACATAAAGAGTAAATTAGGTTTATAAGACCTTTTGAGAATGTGTTGCATGGAAAATCAATACAAATGGGAAGAGTATCTTATGTTAGTTTAATTTGTGTGCAACAAATAATTCCATTCAAATATAAAAATGACACCATTTGAGGCCTTATATGGCAGAAAATGTAGAACTCTTATTAGCTAGGACAAATTAGAATACATGGCAGTGTTTGGGCCTAAAATGCTTACTAAAATGGAAGAAAAAGTAAATTTAATTAGACTAAGGGTGATTAAATCCAATGATAGGAAAAAAAAACTATGTTTATTTAAAAAATAAAACAAGATAATTATTCATTGGAGGAAAATTTCTTCTGCATGTTAAACCATAAAAGAGTTTAATAAAATTTGGCAAATTAGCCAAGCTAGCACCCAAATATGTAGGACATTTCAAGGTTCTAGAAGTGATTAATCTAGTTACATACAAAATTTCTTCTCCATCAACACTTATTCAAATTCATCATGTTTTTCATGTATCTTATTTAAAGAAATATGTAGCTGATCCTTCACATGTTCTTGATTGGAATTATTTACAAGTTCTAAATCTAGTAGTGGTAACAATAAATCATCTTAGATTACTTCAAACATAAAAATTTAGCTTGTGTAATATAAAATTGGCTCAATGCAAGGTATAGTGGGACAAATATTCTAAAGATGGTTCCACTTGAGAATATTACAATGATCATAAATGGTTTTATCTTTTATTTGATTGATAGATTATGCTAAACTTATAACATTTTCAAATATGTCTTATTTATAATAACATCATCGAGCGGATGACCAATTAAAGGGGGAGGATGTTATATCCCATCCTATATTTAAAAAATGACATATATTTTAAACTAATAGTTAGAAAATTGATTAGTATGGAATAATCAATTGTATATTATTTTTATTATTTCATTTGAATATTATGTTTTTCATTATGAACCTCTATTTATAGCACATATATTTAACATAAAATATATGATTTGTGGTTGAATTGTATGCATTTTTATATTGATGTTATAGTGGTAATTATATCATTTATTTTGAGTTAATTTTACACCTATATTGATATAAATGGAATAACTAAATTCTCCTTGTTTGAGGTGGATGTAGGGTAGTTTTACCCTTGTAGAATAGTACTGAGAGAAAGCATCATAGGGGAGGGGGAGGTATATAATGAATGCTGGGAGTACATAGATTATTTTGAGAACAATCACACATACACACATTAAATTTCCTAATTTTTATTACTTAAATTTAATTTCATTTTCATCTTGGTTTAACTAGTATTAGGTTACTTATGCTTTAGTGCCTAGAACTTAATGACTTGTCATTACTTATGCATGTGTTGTTTGATTTTATCTTTATAGTTTGATGGAAGTTTAATAGTCCATATATTTTATTGTGTGCATGATGAATGTCATTGAAATATTTTATATTAAGTAACATGATTTTTTTAATTTTTCCTACACCATTACTATGAAAAGTATGAGAATAAATGTATGTATATTAATAAGGCTCGTAATCCTTATGGAGATCCTAATATGTTTAAATTATTAACCAACATTGTTGGTGGGACACTTAGGTGATATTATGATTATTATAACTAATTTTTTGTGGTAACCATGGTTTTATCATATTAATATTGGGAAGATAGACTTGGTGTAATGTAACAAGTGAAAAATAAATATGATTATGTTTTAATTTGACATGCAAAAGTCAATGAGGTATTTGAGTGGATATTTTATGGTGTAATTTTGAGTGAAACCCTAGATTTAGTCCTTAAATATGTTTTTCATGCCCATTTTGGGGGGCATAATTGGAGTTTTCATGAGAAAATGATGGTGGATGATGGAGTAGAAAAATGAATCAGTTTTGGGGGTTTTCAAATGAAAATGGAAAGATAAAATGAACTAACATATTGAAGTGGAAAGGAGGAAATGAAAAGAAAATGGAACATTGGGGTGCATGAAATTTCAAAGAAAAACCATTGAGAAAGATTTACCAAGAAAATAACTAGACTTTTAAAAATAGTATGAACCATATCTATTCTTAATAAGCTACTTTGACTTAGGTAAATTGATAATACAAAGTGTAAATGATTTTTAAAATCCCATAGACTTTGTAGTATAATTTGTTCATATTCTAGTTTATTACATCCATGTTATTACAATGTGAGTTGAAATGACCTCCATGACCATGAATTTTCCACCATATATTGGTTTTGACATTATATAAGGCTTACCTTTACAATGGCTAAGATTTATTATAGTTTTTGTTTGTGATAAAAGAAGGGTTACTTGTAAACACCCTAATATCCATAATACAAGGTTTTATGATGTAGGGGAATATTCAATTACCTCAATTTTGAGTTGTTTTAGGTGTCAGAGGTCATTTATAGTTTTATTTTCATGGTTATAAGTCCTAGGTGGTTATATAATTTGAATTCTTGCTCACATGGGGTTTTCCTACCAAATCTAGAATTCAAATTTTGAATGACAAGAACTTGTTTATTTAGGATTTTGGACATTGAAAATAAGGTAATTAGTGGTTAAGTGTTTGTATTAGGATTTATAAGTATTCAATGATATTTCACTATGTACTTGAGTCATCTCTATAGCTATGATAAGAGTTAGGGTAGTTTGAGCCTTGCCAACGTTCTTGAGAGGGAATCAATAATGGTTGAAGTGGTTATAGATCATATAAACTTGTAAATATTGATGTTTTGAGATAGTTAGGGGAGATATATCTGAGGATTATAGGTGATAACCTCAATGAAATAATTAATATCACTTCCATTTATAAATTTGAAAGATACATACCTTATTTACCTGTGTTTCTTGTATTCTATGATCAAGAAGATTAACTATGCAGACCCTTTATAACATGTATTTTGTGTTCAATGAGACTAAGTTTGCATTATGAAATGACAAGAGAATTATGATGGATCATTATGATGAAGTATAATAACAATGGATATTAATAAAATTACTCATAATTGGTGGACTAAACTTGCAGACCTGTGTTTCCTGAATATTGTGATAAAATAGACTGAGTATACACTCTATGTGAGAAATATGGTATGAAGGCTTGGATGAAACCTAAAAAGTAATGTTAATTCTTTTTTTAATGTTCCTTAAGGTTATTTGGAAGTTTTAATTCGTTTGGATACACATTTCATAGAGTAAAGTGCTCAAATTTTGTAGTAGTCTATGTCTATACACACAGTCAGACCAAAAACTTGACTTAATTATTGAACATATGTGTCTAAAAAAGATACAATGAATGGAGAAAGGTTTAAGGGGATTGTATAGACTCTAAATTTTTTCAAAATAGTTTAAAAGTTGTTAGAAAGTCTAATACTTCAAATTGTTCCTTCTCGGGTTACCCAGCCTACCAAAACCCTTATGTTAGGGTTTTCAAACTAAAAGTGGATTTACAAGAGTTCAAACGAGTCAAAGTATCTAATTTTTTGTTATTAGTTATTTTTTAACATGATCTAAGATATTTTAAGTTTTTTAAGTTGATATAGTATGGCAGTGTATGAAATAGGAGGAATGCGTTATAAATAGGGTCTACAGGCCTAATTAGGCCTAGACAGAGCCTTAATTGGAAGTGAAAAAGTGACTTATATGTAGGTTTAAGACAATAAAATTCATGAATGGATGTTATTCAGTAGATTTTGTCTACAAATGAGTTTATTTTATTAAAACCCTTATATAGCTAACCATACAAAATAAAATAGTGTAAAAAAATCTACTAGAGAGAGACTAGGCCTAGTAGGAGAAAGGTGACAAGAAGGGAGAAGGGGTTGTGTGGAATGGTTGGATGCAATAAATGACATGTAATGGAATAGGGAGATGGTTTAATGAGTATTGTGGAAGGATATAATCAAGGTATCATTCAAACCTATGAAAATACATGAGGATTATCAAGATCAAAGTGAGGATCAAGAGAGAGAATATGAAATAGATTATAAACTAAGGAGGTTGATATTCAAAGGAGATATTTTAGAGGTAGTTAATAATTAAAGTGATTTCAAGCATATAAGGAGGATTAACTAAATACAAGGAGGTATTTGAGCCATTGATTAGGTAAGAGTGATCAAGAAAGACTTAATGAATGCAAAGTGATTAAAGAGATAGGTTGAAGACAAAGAAGGACCAATCAATATCAGAGTCAGTTATTGAAAGCAAAGCAAGGTGAATAAAGAGGAAAGTACATGTTGGTACTTGATTAAATCATAGTTTATGTTTCAAATAAGGGGAGCTCTACATCATTTTACCACTTATTTTTTTAAATAATGGCTTTAGGATAGGTACTATGCTTGTCACATGATGTAGAGGAATAATACTAAGTTATTGTAGCATGACATTGAGGGACCAATATGTTTTGGAATTGTATGCAACTGTAATGCTAAGTGTAGGGTTTTTTTCCTTGCCTTGTTAGAGTTATTTCAATCTATTTGCCCCAAATTAGTTAAAATAAAAATTAATAAAGTTTTACTACAATAAAAAGATATAATATTATGCCATTATAGCTTGAGCATAAATAGTTTTTGTGTTATAAAACTGTCATAATACACACACACATGCCTGCATGCGTGCGTACATGCACACACACACACACATTTATAATTGATAATAGAAATATACATGTTTATTTTTATAATGGAATTCACATTTTAATGAGTTGTTAATCTGTGAGATGACCTTAGTTCATAATGGTTGATGCATCACAAGGATATAGTTTAACATTTTCTATTCAAACCAAATGATTATTTGTACATTATTGTTTAAACTTGAAAATGGATATCATTTTTAGGGGCATACCATTAGGATTTTTTAACATATGTGTTAAATGAGAGAACACTATATTTACTTCCATGCATGTACACAATGGTTGTTATAAAGGGTAATTAACATGGATGATAGGGAATATGTTGTGATTGTATATTTTTTATTTGACACTTTGAAAAGTTACTTTATTGATAAAAATATATTTTTTAAAAATACAAAAATTTCCATGATGTTTATTGGGTTTACTTGGAATTATCTTAGAATCGATTAATTTAGAATTGGGATTGGAAGATCATTTTCCTTTTATATACATGTGGGTGTGGGTACTCTTCCACCCACATGATTATAAGAGGAAAATGCATTTAAGTTCAAAACCATCCTTTCAGCTTCCTTAGTTTGTATAAAAATCATGATTTCTTAGTGAATGTGGCCTTTGGATGAGATTCTTAAATGAGTGTTATTATTTTTATTATGAATAGGAACCTTTAAATTGTTATTCAATAATCATACATGTAAATAGATTGAAGGTTTGTTGATAGGGATAAAAACATGTGGGTAAATGTTCTAAACTAGACATAAATCAAACCAATTGGTGATAGTTAATGTTTGGATCCTAATGTCTTTCAGATTTGACTTGACCATAGTTTCCATATGAATGACTATCTTGTGTTATATTTAGCTATGATTAGTTAAAAATATATATGGATGTAATAAAAAAAAGTATTTAATTTTGAGATAGTTGGAAACTATAAATTGTGATGTATAAATTGAATAGAAAATAACTTTGAGTCATGACTGAAAGTTTAGGTTGAGCTCATGAATTATGTATTTTATTATGTTAACGACTCCATTATTACATTCTAATTATATGGATTAATTTTTAGACTTATTTGTGATTTATGTTTGGTTTTTTATATTAAAGAACAACTCTCCTTATTAATGGGTGATGAGTGATAGGTAGGAAGCTTATCTACAGACACTCATCGGTTAACAACATGATGATAGATATGTATTTTTTATAGTATAGAGTATTGTTAACATGAACTATAACCTAGATTTTAAAATCTAATAATACTATAATATGCTTTAGCTAAAGTAATGTTATAGTTGTATACATTGTTTATCCACTATACTTTCTAGTTTACGTGTTTTCTTGAGCTCATAACAAATAAAGGCATACCTAAGGTCTGTATGGTTGGCTACATGAAACAGTGATTATAGTTTCACGTATGTTCTTAGATGTTTTTTGGATGCTCACATCATCATTATCTTCCCATTTATGAATGTAAGGGCCACTCCTAGTAGGGATATGTGTAGGTTATCGTTGGTTTGTGGTTGGAGGTAAAGTGCCCATATGATGCTCTCCCTCTCTATAGATGAATCTAAATTGATATTGATGCATACTCATGACTACTATATTGATTTCATGAGTTATTTCATTATAAATCTATTGTGTTGTTGCACTTTTGATATTATTGTATTTAATTGATTACACAACAATGGCTATTATGATACATGTACACTCATTATTTATTATGTTGTACTTCAATTATTGTCATATATAATAATTGTAGATGATTTGGCATACTCTAGTATTCTTTTAGTCTTATTATACCTCTAATGCTGAAATAATGTATTTTTGTGTATTCTTATAGTTTATACACCATTGAGACCCATTTATGAACTAATACAATAAATGGTTATATGCTTAGATCAGTTAATCTACTGTGTAAAATGTAATTTTTATAATTAGTTAATTTCATCATAGTAATAGTAGAGAAATGTATCTGGAATGGTGTATAAACTATAAGTTTATGATATTGGTACACTCAATTGATAAATAACAAATAGTTTATCTTATTTACCTTGATAAAAACATGTAAGATTCTAAGTTGAACCTAGTAGAGTTTTAATAACCTACATTGTCATCATCTTTCCATCATGTTCATTCTATCCATAATTTTCATTCCATTTTTATTCACAATTTTCATACCCCAAAATTTTTATTAAAAAAAGACTAGTTTACTCATGTTATATTTTGTTACTTTATTAAGTTTTGTGTGTACTTATTTGTGACAACTTTCTCCTATAACATTTTAAATCAAATCTAACCTCAAAATTGAGTCCAAAACAACTAGAAACATTAGGAATGACTATAAACATGATAAACTTATGTTATGGTCCAATTTATTTATTTTTAGGTTTTTATGGTTGCATTGGATCTCCATGAAGTTTTTGAAGAAGAATAAGAACAAAGAAAATACATTTCCAAAGTGTAACCATAGGTTATGCCTAGGTACAATTCCACTTTAACATATCTTGGTGGATTTGCATTTGTTGTTTATTATTTTACTTGCCTCTATTGAGACCATACATATTTATTTAAATCTAGTTTTTTTATTCAACCTACTTTATTTTACCATTGCATGTTTTGGTTTTTGTATTACAATGATTTAGATGTGTTTTGACCTTAGTTTTTTATAATGGGTTATATCTTGGCAAGATACCTACACTCTATATTGTGACTTCCCTTATTTATATGATGAATCCTAACTTGAATACACTTTGGCAAAATATCAATTTGTCTTTAGCTTTACATTCCCAATATACATTACCTTGATCATAGTTTGAGCTCTCACCTTCAGCATTCCAAGGAAACCTTGTAATCACTCTATAAATAGTGAATTAAAATGGCACTCGGTCCTTGCTCAGCCCATTTGGTGCTCAAATCATGGATCAAACTTCAAGGCTTGGCTCCCACACTAAGTTCCCATACGTGACTCAACTTCATCTTGTAAAGACTTTGATTCAACCATGTTTTTCACAAGTCATTGGTAATCAAATGTTTGAATTTTTTCTTGGTCTTTCAAGTGACTTCCAACTATGACCATAAGCTTCATCGATACAGTGATTATTTTAAACAACTCATTTATCCTACATATCCCTCTTTTAAACTTGGTAGTGTAGCAATAATTGAACCTAGTAAATGGCTCCTCACAACATGGACCCTGACCCTCATCAAGATCACCTTAATTGGTGAGTGTATGAAAAAAATTTAAGTGGCATGCTAGCCTAATTGGATGGAAACTTTTGTGAATACCTTGTGTTAGAAGGGAGGTCTAGGGTTTTACCCCCTCCACAACCACCAAGCTATAAATTTACACATTTTATTTTAAAAAGATATTTTTATCGTGGTGGAATTTTATAACTTAAAGTGGTGAAAAGTTAAAGGGGGTATTTTTATTTTGGTGGGATTTTATAAGTTAAAGGGGGAAATTATTAAAAGGATGAGTTTTTAAAAAAATGGGGGATTATATTTTTCTATACATGAACTTTTGATTTGGTCCTTCTCGACCAAAGTGCCCTCCAAATAAATTATGTTTCCCTTTTTGTGAACTACTTAGGCCATTTCAAGTTTTTCAATTATGACTTTGAACCTTTCGATTGAACCTGAACCCTTTTTCAGAGTTCAATAGTTCAACGGTTCGATAGTTCAACACTCTATGTTCTGTAAGGAGTCATGTTCACTCAATTCCCTTATGAATTTAATGTATCATTAAACCTACTATTTGAACCTATCACTTAAACCTACCACTTGAACCTACAATGGTTCAATGGTTCAATATTTCTAAGTTCAAAGTTCAAAGCTCTTAGAAAGATCATGTGACTATTGGTCGGTATGTGTAGTTCATTTCATATCATTGATCCCCGACGTTGAACCACTTTTTCCAATTTTTAGGAAATGTGCCTTCAAATTTTGGTCTCTTTCCTTGTGAATTTCTTTGGACAAAATGTCTAAAGAAATCCCTTCAGGCACTTTGTCTTTAGAGCTTTATAAAAGACTTATATCTCTTTGAAGTTGGCCCATTCCCTTACCAAAAAGGCTTGTGCAATTGACTGCCCAAAGTGAAAAAAAACCCATGGATCAACCTAAGACGTCTACAAAACTCAAGTCATTTGGTTCTTTACAGAAATAGGCCTTTTTCAAAAAGGGGGAAAGCACAATTGTAGAAAGGTGGATACATCAGACTGACTACTCAAGATAGGAAGGAAGGAAGGGGACCGATTTTTGGCCTGTAGGACCCAAAATGGTCAACACTAATAAGATCCCAATTTGAACTAAATATCCAAAAACACACAAACACACTAATACAATAGCAAATAACTAGTCCTATTCCAATATTAGGTGTCTATGGTGATCTAGATAAATGTATTTCAATTAAATCATAACACAAATGGCCATACACATTTATCTAGGCCTAAGTAAATGCAAAACAAAAAATTAAACTTAATTAATTTTTCAAAACTAGAGTAATAAATGATGAGAATAAGATTTAGAAAAGTTTCTTTATTTTCAAGGGATTTGGAGATAGTCATCAAAGTCTGATAACAAAAAATAGGGTCTTTAACAAGATAGTGAAAACTTTTAAAATGCATGGTGAATGGAGGACCTTATCCAAACCACCAAGTTCCATTTCTATTTAGCAAAATTATTAAGTGTATAGTTATTGGAAGTTTCAAGTAGGTGTAAACATTTTTTTATGAATTTGTTCATCAAATCTAGGACTACAAAAACTTTTCTTATTATTTTGATACTCCATGTTGATCATTGGTAAATTTCATTCCTTTTCCAAACCCTAATTTTAAAGTTGAACCTAAAGATGATAATAAAATTGACATGTTTTGGGGCATGTGTCAAACTAGATAAAATTAGAGCTCCCTTTATATTTTTTTGGCCACTAAATGATGTATAATATCAAAAAAACACACCAATAAAGATAAACAATTCTCTAACCATGCAAAGTAGACTAACACGCTACTATGAACTTGAATGTTATTAGAATATGTAATGTCTAAGTGGGATATTTTAGACCCTTATCATACTTTGATGTGTAATTAAATAATAATAATTTATTATTTATTAACATGAGGTAAAAACCTCATGTAAATAAATAATAAAATATAATTTTTTTATTAGTTATCAAATTATATTAAATTCTTCTCGATATAGTTAGATCAATTGGTTACAATAGTCACCTCCCTTCATACACATTATAAATAGGGTTTTACCCCTATTATAAAATATTCGGTGAATTTGATATTTGTGTGTGGCAAATATTTACAAAGTTTTTTGTGAAGGCTTATGTGAATAAGTGAGAAGTTGTGGGTTGTGTATTGAGGTTAATTATTTCTCAATTTTATGAATATCATTATTTTTGGATTTTTTATTCTTTTGATATCTGGTTATGTATGCTTTGTTAATTATTCTACATCCTAGATCTCTTGTGTATGTTCATTAGATGTATTAATTCATGGAATCCATCATGGAATCAGACCATGAGGGGGTGTAGAGGATTAGCAAGCTTTTAAACTAAGTTATATTGAATTTTAATAATAAATTTCAAATAAAATTTATTCCTTCCAAGCATGTACGACACTAGAAGAACCTAGTAAAAGGAGATTTTTTGTTTACAACTAGTGGAGCATGGTTAAATATTATTGGAGACTTGGATATTTATCCAAACACCACAAAAGCAATCTAAATCTCCTTTTAAGCAACTAGAATTTATTTTTTAAAAGATTTGTGTTATTGGGTATGGATGTACGACCCTATGGCATTGAAAAACTTCAAAAATCATTTTTTAAGATTTTGGTTGCATTATTATAGAGTTTCAAGGCCTCTTGTATTTTTTTAGACTCAATTTTTTTTAATATCCACTTAGGATGCCATTAATACCCATGTACAGCCTTTTAATGAGAAAATTAAGTAAATATATCCATTCTATTTGTTTGAGTCTGATTATTACTATAAGAGATCAAATAATGGTTGCTTAAGCCTCATAAAATCATTTGTAAAGCCTGAAAAGGAGCTTTGAAGCCTCTATATTTTTTCATTAACCATATGGGAACCATAATATAACTTGCGTAATTGGAAATTTTTAATTCTTCATCAAAAATAAAATTTTGAAGATCTATTCTACCTTGTTTCAAGATTTCAGGAAGGTTGTTGAAATTTGGAGGTTTTTGGTGAATCGTATCATTTTCTATGATCACTATTGCTTCTACAGGTATGCCATTACCAACCACATGTATTGAATATGGTTGATATAGTTTATAAAAGTATTTAAAAAATAAACTTAATTATTTAATATTTAATTTTCTAACCTCGGGCCCCACTTTGGGAGATAACTAGTTACACTAAAGCTAAAACATTTTGTTTTATTTTTTTATTTTTTTAAAAATTGCATGCACATTTTATGTGTGTGTGTGTGTGTGTGTGTGTAAAAATGAAGAAAATATAATAGTAAATTTCAAAATAAAAAATGAACCACATCAATGCATCTAGAATGTTTCAAAACTGAGGAAATGACTAGTCGCATGATTATGCTACACAAAAGATAATCTAGGTTAAAATTCAAAAAATAAAGGTTGAAGTTAGAAAGGGTTTTTCATGAGTTATTCCACATGCAAACCAATTTTTTTTTTCTAATTGACCAAAAAAGGAAAGATCTAGTAGGTTTTGAACACTAGACTTCTTCCTTAAAAGGTTTTAATAAAATTAGAACCACCAACCCTTCTAGGAGACTAGTTAAGAATATACATGCACTAACTTATTTTTAAAAGTAATAATATCTAAATTTTTAAATTTTATATATATATATATATATATATATATATATATATATATATATATATATAATTTAAAAAAATAGATATCATAACTTTTAAATATAAATTAGTGCATGTATATTCTTAATTAGTCTCCTAGAAGGGTTGGTGGTTCTAATTTTACTAAAACCTTTTAAGGAAGACGTCTAGTGTTCAAAACCTACTATATATTTCCTTTTTTGGTCAAGTCAAATTATTTTTTGGTCAATTAGAAAAAAAATTGGTTTTCATGTGGAATAACTCAGTGCAAAACCTTGTCTAACTTCGACCTTTGTTTTTTGACTTTTAACCTAGATTATCTTTTGTCTAGCATAATCATGTGACTAGTAATTTCCTAGGTTTTGAAATATTCTAGATGAATTGATGTGGTTCACTTTTTATTTTGAAATTTGCTATTATATTTTTTTCATTATTATTAATAATTTTTTTTACATTAGTGAAGTTTTATGACACTTGTGACACCTCATTTTGTCACAAATGTTTTTACCTTATTTAAAATCAATTTGAACAATTATTATTTATATACACTATAAATCTGCTTTAAAGTTAAAATTCACATTAAAAAGGGTTCAATTTTAAGCATTATCTAGTATTATACTATTATTCTTAAAGGGAAGCTATGGCTTCACCTAAATTTATATTAGAAAAATCTAAAATATTTAATGGATCAGACTATAATATATGTAAAATTTAAAATAAATCATAATATGGCTTAGAGTTGTGAATTATTATTGTCAGAATTAAAAAAAACTCATTAGGATGATATGTTACACTTGAGCTTTCAAATACATATCAACAAAAATTGTAGGAAGCCATGCCGATTATCTTGCAGAGTATTAAGGATGATTTCGTCCTCCATATAGCCAATCAAGAGTCTCATAGTGATGCTTGAAAATTCCTTGAGTCTATACATGAAGGCACTCATCTCTGTAAGATTATTAAGTTAATCCTTGAATTTCTCATTGCATCTATGAAAGGTGATGAAAATTTTGTTAACTTTCTCCCTAAAATTAAGAATATTAAAGATTAGTTAGATGGATGTGACTGTAATATTATTCAAGATAAGATTTTGTATTTCATTATTTGGTTTAATATTCATGAAAAAAATCATAATTTTATTTCAATTTTGAATTCAAAATACCAAACAGAGCAAGATATCCCTAACCTCACTACCTTGTTAGTTCTTCAAATTCAAGAAGAGCAAGTGATATCTAATTTTGATTCTAATTAGAATGCCACTTAGGCACTTCTCTCTCTCAATCCTATTTCTAAGAACAATAAAAACTAAAAACCTCACCATAATTCTATTAATGGTAAAAATGAGAACAAGAAATATGACAATAAGAATCATAAACCTAATTTTAATAGGAATTATAATCTATGTGATGAATTTTGTCATAGAATGAAAAATTATTATAAAAATAAAGATAGATCATAAAAAATATAAAACTAACAAGGGGAATAAATCTAATCAAAACCATTATAAGGATCATAATCTTGACATTATTGCTTTTTAAGATATCTTGTTTGCTTCTAATGAAAATGAATGGTGTTTAGATAGTGATGCATCACATCATATGACTTGCTTATTTCATATTTTTATCTGATAATAGAAACCTATATAAAAATATTTATTTATGTCATAATTTATTTATATAAGCTACTAAGCAAGGAAAAATAAAATATTAAAATATTATTATAAATGTGCATTCTTTAATTGTTGAAGATGGTTTATACACATTTTTGTTATTTTTCATCACATAGTAGAAATTAATCTCAATTATGGCATGGAATATTAACTCATGCTAATTTTATAATTTTATATGATATGTCTCGATATGATCTTGTGATTGGTATTTCTACTATTTATTCAAAGTATGAAACTTATGAGGGATACTTACATGGTAAACAATATACTAAACTCTTTCACAAGAATCATGATGCTAACTCCTCTCATCCTTTAAGAGTTTAGTGAATTTATAGGACCAATAGAAGTTTCATCTCTTAACGGTTATTTATATGATATTACTTTAAATATACTAACTAAATTGATAGTTGTTAGGTTGTGGAGCTAAAAGCTTCACTGATGCAAACATGGAGGAGGTTGCTGAGTTACAGAGAAACCAACATCGGCAGCGCAACCGATGTCGGTCATCTTCAATGTTCACAGTAACTGACATCGGTCATGGGTCGGCCGACATCAGTCAGACAGGCACTGACGTCGGCAGCCTGTGTGTGCATGTGTTTGCATGCGTCTCTGAAACTAGTCTAATTTTAGACAGACAGTTAGTTTGCATGTGAAAGACTAATTTTAGTCTTGGAGCTATGGTTTTAATTATTGTAATTAGAAGTCTAATTATTGTTTGTATGGGATCTATTTAAGAGACCCATGGGCTGTATTGTAAGATTGTAGAACTAGAGGAATTCTATAGAATCAATTCTGTAGAATTAGGATTCTGTAGAATCAGAAGGGTTCTATCCAAGGGAGAATCATAAGGACTTGGTGAGGCAAGGACAAGGAAGAGATCCTTCCAATTGTAAGATCTAGGTTTGCAGGTGTGCAAAACCAAGTTGATCTGCAAGTTGTGTAAGATCAGGGGAGATCTACATGGTAAGTAAGATTAGTTGATTTGCAGGTTGTTGCAGGATCAAGGAGATCTACTTGGATTACTTTGAGTACTTGTGTACTAGTAGTATTGTTACTGGCTGGTGGAGGGTACAACTCTGTGTTTGAGTTATGGTTGTAATTGGTTGTGAAAGAAAGAACTCTTGAGGGAGAGTTACTAGTACACCCAAGAGGTGTGGGAAGAGTGTGATCTCTTCATTGTATTTCCTTTTGAATGAGTTGAATACAATTGTGTATTGTCTCTCAAATTATGTGTTGTTTCTGATTCTAGTTACTTATTACTTCTGGTTAAATTCTGTGTTTAGTTGCTTATACAAGGTAATCAATTATGCTCCTAATCCTGACAAGTGGTATCAGAGCTTGGTTAGGTACACACTATCAAGTGGTATTAGAGCTAGGTTACAGGTTCATCAGAGCCAGGTTCAACTAACAAGCGGTTGAGCAGGTTAGTGTTTGTTGATTACAGGTTACTCTCAGGGGTTTTTGATTGAGTGGGAGTATAGCAATGGCAGAATAAAGTACACTAAGGATGGAGGAACTCAATAGCAAGAATTCTCAATTATTGAATTATGGAAAGAAAGAGCAGGTAAAGAAATATTGCTGGTTGGTAGAAGATCAGCATGAAGGAAATAAAGAAGCAGGTGTTGCAGGTATTGTTGCACAGGTTGCTCTTGTATGTTCCTTGGATAAAGTAGAATCTTGGATTATAGATTTCGTTGCCTCTTTCCATGTAGTCCCAAATAGAGTATTTTTCCATGTTAATGTCTATGGAGACTTTGGAAAGATTTATTTAGGGGTTGGTGAGCCTTGTCAAGTTGCTGGCAAAGGGGAAGTGTAGCTGAAATTGTAGACAGCCAACACATGGGTGTTGAAGGAGGTCATGTAGGTCCCAGTCCTGAAGAGGAGGCTAATTTCTTTAGAAAATTTGGGTGATGAGGGATGCACAGTAACTCTCATAGTGGATGCACTTGAATTAGCATGTGGTAAGAAAGTAGGTATTCTTTATTTATCTACTTGTATTACTGATTCTCCTTTTGTTGCAAAGATGTGGCTTTGTAGGCTTGGTCACATGAGTATGAAGGAGATGCATGTTCTTAAGAAGAAGTCAGATGTCTTTGACAAACTTAAGAACTAGAAAGCCTTGGTTTTCATGGAGGATATGATGGACAAAGATCAGTCACAGGGGTTGAATAATTTTGAGCAGGGCAGTTTAGACAGGGTTTTGATCCAAGGTGAGCTCGTGGGTAAAAATTCATCACTCATAGGAAAACACAGTTACCAGCATCAGTCAGGTGGAATCGATGTCAAATAGGCAGGTACCAATGTCAGTCATGTGTAGATCAGAGTCAGTGTTGTCAGGCAGTTAGAGACTGACATCAGTCAGGGAACTAACGTTGGCAACCAGGACACCAACGTCGGTCAGGGAACTGGCATTGGTGATCAGGTGGGATTGACATCGATCAGGTGCAGACTAGGGTTGACTAAAAAATGGATTTTAGGCAGACAATAAGTTGTCAAGGAGTCTCAAATGCCCATATGGAAGATTGAAAGTGTAAGTAATCCTCAAATTCATTATTCACCTTCTTTATACTACCTAAACATGTTGCTCACTGATGGTCAAGAACCAGGAAGTTTTGAAGAGGCAATGCAAGTAAAATCTAAGAAACAGTGGGAGCATGGCATGAATGAGGAAATTGATTCCTTGGGAAAGAACCAAACAGGAGATTTGGTATAGTTGCCAGCTGAAAAAAAAAGCACTAAAAGATGAATGGATTCCTTGGTTAAAAAAAGGAGAGAATGGACACGTGAGACAGAAGGCCAGGTTATATGGTCTTGAGCAAGCTCCAAGATAGTGGTACAGGTTTTACGGGTGTATGACAAAGCATGGCTTTAGTCAATGTCATTATAACCATTGTGTTTATTTTACCAGGTTGGATAATGGTCACAACATTATCATGTTACTGTATGTGGATGATATGCTTGTTGCATGTTCATACATGCAGGGATTTGTTGAGCTAAGGGTAAAATTAGTTCAATGGTGTGCCAGGAAGGATTTAGGAGGAGCAAAATTCTTTGGCATGAGTATTCCTAGAGACAGGGAAGATCACAGGGTGATGTTGTCTCAAGATGATTGTGTGATTAAGGTAGTGGCGAGGTTCAACATGCAGGATGCAGAACTAGTTAGCACACCTATGGATGGACTGTTCATAGAATAGTGTCTCAATTCACATGATGAGGTTGAGTACATGTGTACTAGACCTGAGTTTGCCCAAGCAGTGGGTGTTGTTAGTGAGTTTGTGGCCAATCTGGGAAAGAAGCATTAGAAAGCAGTTCAGTGGATTCTTAGGTATCTGAGAGGGACGAGTAGCAGGTATACATGCGATGTAGGGTCAAGCACTTCTCTACATGGGTATGTAGAATCGGATATGGCAGGGGACTTGGATGATAGGCATAGCACCACATGATGTGTGGTGGTTGGTCTTCAAGATTGAGCTTGAAGAGGAATACAAGCTAGGAAACAAATTAGACGATGTACAGGTATAGGTATAGGTGCAGCTATTTATCTCCAAGTGAGAGATTGTTAGGTTGTGGAGCTAAAAGCTTCACTGATGCAAACATGGAGGAGGTTGTTGAGTTATAGAGAAATCGGCGTTAGTAGCACAACCGACGTCGGTCATCTTCAGTGTTCATAGTAACCGACATCGGTTATGGGTCGGTCGACATCGGTCAGACAGGCACCGATGTCGGTAGCCTGTGTGTGCATGTGTTCTGGAACTGGTCTAATTTTAGACAGACAGTTAGTTTGCATGTGAAAGACTAATTTTAGTCTTGGAGCTATGGTTATAATTATTATAATTAGAATTCTAATTATTGTTTGTATGGGATCTATTTAAGAGACCCATGGGCTGTATTGTAATATTGTAGAACCAGAGGAATTCTGTAGAATCAGTTCTATAGAATTAGGATTTTGTAGAATCAGAAGGGTTCTATCCAAGGGAGAATCATAAGGACTTGGTGAGGTAAGGACAAAGAAGATATCCTTCCAATTGTAATATCTAGGTTTGCAGGTGTGTAAAACCAAGTTGATCTGCAGATTGTGCAAGATCAGGGGAGATCTACATGGTAAGTAAGATCAGTTGATTTTCAGGTTGTTGTAGGATCAAGGAGATCTACTTGGAGTACTTTGAGTACTTGTGTATTGGCAGTATTGTTACTGACTGGTGGAGGGTACAACTCTATGTTTGAGTTGTGGTTGTAATTGGTTGTGAGAGAAAGAACTCTTGAGGGAGAGTTACTGGTACACCCAAGAGGTGTGGGAAGAGTGTGATCTCTTCATTGTATTTCCTTCTAGATGAGTTGAATACAATTGTGTATTGTCTCTCAAATTCTGTGTTGTTTCTGATTCTAGTTACTTATTACTTCTGGTTAAATTCTGTGTTTAGTTGCTTATACAAGGTAATCAATTGTGCTCCTAATCTTGACAATAGTGTCTCAACTATAATAGTATTTATTAGTAACACTATTTAGTGTAATTATTGAAAAATGCTAATTACAATTATATTGTTATAGATATATGTCTTAGATTAGAAAATGAATAAAACATATAGTCATTATATTATCTTAAAGATGATGAAATTTATGTTTATTTTCAATTCATATGAGTTAGCATTGAAATACATTATATACATAACATTGTGCTTCATTTGAAAAGATAATCATGTTTAGTTATTACATTTGGTAAGAATATCATGCTCAGTAAGAAAGGATCTTTTATGCTTCAATTTTTAGATATGTTTTCAATTCATAATCATGGTAAGTTCATGCTAACATGATTATATATTTAATTTGATAATAAATATGTTATGAAATGCAAAGTGTAAATTGAGTTTGTGTTATTAATTGGCTCCTCATCATTTTACTAGGCATTATGTTCACATGTCTGAATTTATTTATTTTAGTCTCATATCTATTTGATTAAATGATTGCATATCATGATAAATTTTTACATATTTGATGTATGAGAGGTTACATACTTCATTTTTTTGTTATATCCAATTCCAAATTATTTGAAAATGACAAAAAGCATATTATGCTTACAAAGTTTTTTAAGATTCAAATTATAATAATGAGTTATTTCTAATAAGATATCTAATGTTTAGCTAAACTTAATATCTAACTATTAGTGAAATTTTTGTATGTGTATCACATGATAGTTGGGGATGCTCATCTTATTAATATTAGAGATGTCCAATAATGAATTGCATACAATAATGTATGTGTGTCACTAATTTAGTAATAAGTAGTGAACTAGTTTACCTAACACCATGGCTTAATTATTTAAATGTATTTTACCACAAATAAAAATATGTCTTCATTAATATTTATTCGGTTATTATGATGTTAATTATAAAATAATATCATAGATCTACTTTTAAATGTGTATTTAATTTTGGTGTAGGTGTTATCACTTGGAGTAGTAAAAAGAAACCTATTATTTCTATTTCTTCTATAAAAATAGAGTATATAAGTGTTATAGAAGCTGATAAAAAAGCCATGTGGATGCAAATGTTATTAATATAACTTCATTTGGATGTTTTTTATAGGACAACTCTTTATTATGATAATTAAAGTTATATAACTCTGGTAAAAAATCTAGTGCAACACAAACAAACTAAATATATTGAAGTTTATGTGCATTTTATCTGAAATAAAGTTCTCAATGGTCATATTGATCTATAGTTTTATCCTACGAATGAATATGTGGTAGATATATTTACAAAACCACATGGTGCTACTAATTTTTTTCATTTTAATGCAATGATGTACCTCTCAGAGCTACCATTGAGGGGGAGTGTGCATGACAATCCCACTTCCTAATGGCCATGTGTTTCTTCTTCTTCTCTATATTTTTTTCATTGTAAAGCATTGTAAATTTTGTGTGGTGTTATGTGATCCAAGCAAACTTCATGTGAAAGTTTTAATTTTGTACCAAAATACATAAAATCATATTTTAGTGGAGGTCCTTATGTTATAAAAGGTTCCAAAAATGCTTAGATGATTTTCATGAGAAATTGTGAGCTATAGTTTCACGATCATGATAGTCTAGAATTAATTTATAGTAATTTATGGATCGTAATTCCTTTTATTTCAAATGGTGATGTTTGGCATGGTGAAGGTTTTTAAATCCTTTAATTATGTACATAGTATAATTCATATATTAATGTGACTATGACATTTTTACCACTTAGTATTGATGAGGAGTGTTAGAACATTTAATGTTTAAGTAGGATAGTTTAGACCCTTAGCATACTTTGGTGTGTAATTAAATAATAATAGTTTATTATTTATTAACACGAAGTGAAAACCTCATGTAAATAAATAATAAACATAAATTATTTATTACTTACCAAATTAAATTAAATGATTCTCGAGATGTTTAGATTAATTGGTTACAATAATTACCTCCCTTCATACACATTATAAATAAAATTTTACCCCTATTATAAAATACGCTCGATGAACTTGATATTTGCGTGTGAAAAATATTTACAAAGGTTTTGTGAAGGCTTATATGAAGAATTGATAATTTGAAATCTATGCATTGGGGTTAATTGTTTCTCAATTATATGAATATTATTATTTGTGGGTTTTTCACCTTTTGAGGTTTTCCCATGTAATTTCTTATGTTATGTGTTCATTGATCTGGTTGTGTATACTTTTATAATTATTATACATCCTAAATATTCTTTGTATACTCATTACATGTATTTTGTCATGAAATTCATCATATTTTACCATAAATGCTCTCTAAATACATATTTGTTTTCTATAGAATGTTTGTGACTACTTAATAGATTGTAGTGAGGATAAATGTTATATGCTATTTTAGATAATCTATATATTTATAAATTCACTAAGATACATGTGTATTTATATATGAATTTAATTCAAATTAGGACCCTGTTAACATGCAAATCAACATCGAATACTAAAAAGTAAACAAGATGACACCATAAGACCCAAGTACCTTTGACTAATCCAAAAACTCAAGACCCCAAAAACATATTATGTACATTTTTGGGAGGAACCATAGAAATAGGACAGAAAGGGAGTAGAGAGAAGAAAGATAGCACAACTAAAATAGACTAAACAAGCCAATAATGCCTAATTTATACCAATAACCAATAAATACACAACTACCTTGGAATAATGCAATTTTATAACTAATAAATGACTAGCAGCCCTTTTGTTATATATACATAATTCTCTATTTTGAAGTTTGTGGATGTTTGTGTGTGCATACATATTAAAGATAAATAGGCATGGTTTAGATATAATATTTATGTGCATGAAGATCTTGAATCACACTTAAATATACCTATAATTCATATAAGAACTTTTATACATGGATAAATTCCATTAATAATATGTTGAAATTTAGACACAAAAAACTAAAAATGATACACTTGTTTTGAATGAATATGTAATATGCCCATGTGAGATCACATAACTCCAATTTTTTTTATAAATCCTACATAAATTCATGAGTACAATTTATCGTGACCGAAAATCAAACTAAATTAATCTTTTGAGTACTACCAAAAATAAGGCTAAGAAATATATTAGATATATCTGGCATTTGAAATGTGTTTCACCCTAGTTACATCTATGAGTAAGTGAAATTTGAATGCTCTCCTCTAGATGTGAGGAAATTATGGGCTAAATGCTTAAAGTCTAGATGAATATAATAATTGGAATACATGCCCCACTTTGAGATGTGGGATAAACATACAAAGCACATATCTCAAAATAAATGAATTACATGAATCATGTGTAAGAAAGAATATAAATACAATAATGTCTAACATAAAAAAATATCATTTTCAAATGTATTTTGGCTAATAAATATTCTAGACAACATTACACAAATTTTAGGACTAAGATAACACAACTTGTATAAAGAAAAAATGTAGAATTAAAATAAATGAAATAGGCATGCATGAAACTAAAATAATATAACATATAGTGAGAAGGCTGAATACCAAAAACTATGGATAACCCCATAAAGATTTATCACACCCTCATTCCCATGGTGAAGAGGCCATAGATTCCATATTCATTCAAAAAATTGTTTTCTCTACAATACCCCAATTACTTTCTTATATAACTAGAAATAAAAAATTTAAATTTAAATTTCCTTTTATATTTACATGATACATATATAATGAGTCTTCTCAATTTTACAAAAATTACATAATGCAAATTTATATTAAAATTTAGCTAGACTACACTTATCCTAACAATTTTCCTGAATGAATACAAATATCTCATCTTAAGACCCTTAGTCATAAGGTTAAATATCTTCAATGTGCTACAAATTTACTAAATCATAATGCATATGGGACACACTTTAATAGTACACATACCAACCTATTAGGTGTCATGGGTGTCAAATTGCTACTACCTTCCATGTATATAGGTTATGGCACCATATACAAAAGTCCATTCTTGTCTATATGCAATCCTATCAATTATTTTTGTTATCCCATTCACCAATAATCAATTATATTACCATTAAGTCTAGCCTTTGACCTCTCTTCTAGTCCCTAATATCTTTTCCCTTATTTGATATCCACTAACTCCTAGCTATTTTGTCTGAGCTTCTCTGGTGTCATGCATAGTCCACTAACTAGCTTCTAACTAGTATACAACATATAGACTTCGAAGTTGCATATTCAATTTTGTAAAACTTGAAACACTTTTATTCTATCCCAAAATCAATTTTCATCTTTACATTATGCAAACATTGATCTCCCTAAAAAATTAGAAAAATTGTCATCTTACTATTATGAAATTGGTAGCGCCTCCTATTCTACCTCATATGTCTTATGCCTGCCACTTTCTCACTCAAAATCCTATTCATAAAATATTCTATCCACATCCAAAAATGGATTTAAAAAATGTATATGGATATGCCAATATTAGTTTGTAAATAATGATAGACAATTGTACACCATCAATGCACAATCTATTTTTTGGTAGTTTTCATGCTCTTCAACATGAACTCTCACTTCACTTCCATTAAAATCTTGAATTCTCTACAAGGCATTAATTTTGTTTATGGAAAAACCATGAATAGCCTACCACTTATCCATTAATTTTATTTTTTGGATCCCTTAGGACAAACAACTTGATAAAGATTTCAATTTGACTAATTCTCCATATTGCAGAAATATCTTATGTGGCATACCTACTGAGATATTTCTCTCACTGTAGGTTTGTTCACTTGAAAATGTGTTTGATTCCATTTTAAATTTGATCTCATACGCCCATTCAAGACCAACACAGTAATTTAGGACAGGATTAAATCTCCCCTCATTAATATCGTCAGTATAAAAATCCCACTCTCAATTTATATTTTAATTACCTTCTTTTCCTCCTCTTTTTATGGGCATTAATGTTGGCAACATGATCAAGTAGGTCATCCATCATCTTCAAGTTCCTGAGAAGTGTAGATGAGTATCCTCATGATATTTTTTTCCCAATGAAACTATATTCAAATCAATTGTTCCATCTAATATGAAGATGAGTCCATCTTATAACCCATGCCGTATTTAACACCCCTAGATGCTTCAAAGCTTATCTATCTACATGTTTCTTATATTCATTCATATAATTACTTGCTCTATACTATTTCACTTGCTTTCTTATATAATCAAAAATAAATCTCTTTGGCTTCCTACATAACTATTTGGCTTCTAGGTCAATTTTAAACTTTCTTTTATCTTAAATATGAGTTTTCTCATATTTTCACAAATTATATAATGTAATCTTATATTAAAATTTAGATAAAATATGCATATGCTAACATAAAATCATGAATTCTATCAATAAATTTATCCTTATAATTATGTGATGTAATATAGATAAGTACATGAGTAATATGCTTCATTTAAAAAAAAATATAATCAACATATCACAAAGGGTAGCATGCCTCATATTAATAAAATATATAAGTAGTGTAAGATAAAAGAGTTTCCCCATGGAAACAAAATATATAAAAAAATATTAACAATAGCATAAGATATAATTATGTAAAGCATAAGTTTAAATTTTTTCCATAGATAGATGCATGATAGGAATCATGGAAACATGGGCAATTAATAAAATCAATGTGCATGATATAAAGCATTGCACCATAGAAAATAGGAAACACATGAGAAAATAATAAAAACAAATAAATATAAATACTAAAATATAATGATATATATAATCTCATAAATGTACACTTGACTAATATCAATTAGGGATCTACCCTTCAATTTTAGACCTTCCTAATACCAAAAGGCTCGCATTCATCACCTCATTGTGCCTAACTACTTATCTTATATATTAACCCTATCATTATGATGACCTAAATTACCTATGAACTAAAAAACACTTAAAACATGATTTATATCCTTCTCTATCAGTTAAAGACCTTCAAAAGTTTTCTACCCTACTAGACACTTGAATTTTTTAGAGGGACACTAGCATCGATGCTAGTATCCATATTCCTTATCTAGTGTTTATACCTCAAAAGTCATTCAAATTGAAAATATTTTTAAATATATGGGTTGGCCTATGGGTAAGTACACAAATTTGGGGGCCAATTTCATGGACATTTACCATAATGAGTATGTGTTATAGACATTATGTATATGTGTAATGTCCATAATGTGTATGTGTTATTTAAAACTAGGCTCAAAAATACTAAACCTAATTGCATGCACATTATAACAGTACGTGTCCTATTTAGTGAAAATAAAGTATACGTTATAGCACATATATGTTATAACATGTATGGGTTATCTTCACATTGCACAATAAGCAAAAAATATATATTATAAGGGCTAGATTATTTACTAAAATAAATTTTAAGTTTAATGATATATTCCTTTTACTTTAAATTTATTTTATTAAATATAAGAAATTAAGGTCAGTCTACAATGAATAGAGTTGGTCTCACATATGCATGCCTTACGATGTGGTAGATAGTTTTTTAAAATCTAATTCGGTTAGTACATAGGTATTTTTAGGGTCTTAATTTTGAAATTAAGAATTTTAAGGCATACATTTTTTAAAGTGAGTGGTTTGTAAACTTCAATATTGATAAACCTCGGACTCTTAGAAATTTTAGGAAGCTTGGAAGAATGGAGAAAGGATCATTATGACTGATATCACATCTTCCTCGAGCTTATGATTACATTAATGTCATTGGGACTCTATCTGGTGTAGAAGGATGGATCATGAAGGTTAAGACCATTGTAGGAAGTAACCACCCTTGTTGCATGAATCCTTCTTGAGATCCTCCTCCTATTAGATTTCTTCTTAACTAGGACCCTACTCAACTTCAAACCACATCCAATCAAAAGTTTCTTGTGTGGGAAAAATTTGGCCAACATCTTTGGCAACTCAACTGGGAAGCATGCCTTCTATGCTTGAGAACCCAGACACTTACATGATATTTGGACTTATAAATAATGACAAAATTGAACATTGACTGCAAGTAACCTCTTGACAAAGACAACAGCCACCAAAACAAGAAAGGAAGCATAAAAAATAGAGAAACTAACATAAACAAATCAAGGACAACAAAAAAATGTGCCAAGGTATCACTTGGAAGAAAATAACAAGATATACTCTAATATGTACAACTAAAACTCACATATATACTTTCCTCTTAGATCAAAAGGAAAGCTAGATTGTGTATCTTGGAACTTTGAATCATGCTTTCCATCTCTTGATGGAATCTTCTTATAGATTGGATAAATTGGATGTTCATGACCTCTGGTTGAGGTAGTTGGGATTCTAACCTTCATTATTAGGCACATAGATTGAAGGTATGGATCCAAGACCCAATCATTTTATTCTCAAATTATTTTTCTTTGTAAAAATGTCTTCAATTTTTATTCATTTATAACTACTGATTTTGATCATGTTGGGCAACTTGATGTGTCTCCTTTGTCATATCTACAAGGATGACCTCTAAGAGAGATGAATATGATATTATGAGTTCTTGAGGCCATTTTAACTCATTCTCCACTTCCAAAAGTATAGATATGTCTAAAGTTGAAGAGAAAAGTTGATAACCATGTTTGAAAAGATTAAACATGTCATCTCCTGATATAACAACTACCTCTTGCTTGATGATAGTACTCCTCTTATCTTGCAATGGACCACATTAAAGTAAATAATAACTTGAATGAATAAATCAAACAAATCTAAATATTTATTCTCATGAATCTACAGTTTAATTTGAGATTTTTCAAATTGAATGTCATAAGAAAGCATATCAATTCATTTACCATAATCATGAGGCTGAAAATCTTCTTTTGATATCTCAAAAATTGGTTAATCAAAATTATTCCATCTTTAACATCAAGCTGATGATTGAGCATGCCATCAATTTAAGCTTGCTCTTTATTGATGCCTCTATATATATCATAGGTTCTCTCAGTGTTTAAATAACACTTTTCATTTTAGAACTCAGAACATTCAAAGCATGAGTATCCCATAACATTTATATTAATTGGTGGTTGGGAGCCACCTTGGTCCTTAATAATATTTACAAGGTATGCAACATCTATGCTAGTACTAGTGAATTATGATCAAACTCTAATCTAAGATTATTCTAGAATGAATATTTATAAATAAAATTAAACTAGAGTGATTTGGTTTAAAAAGAAGTAAAAGTAAGGGTAGGGTAGAAAGTAATCATGTGATTATTGGTCCTTTCCTCAGAATCATGACAAGGTTTAAATTCTAACTAAACATGCATTTAACCAGTATATAATGTAAAATAGTAGATGTTCAAATCCCACTACACACTAAATGAGTATCTAAAGAAAATATGAAGGAATATAAGTGAGAACTTACTTTGCTTTAAATATTTACTACTGCATTCAAATAACATTTGCACATTTTAATGTAGAGAAAATAAAATGAAGCAAATTCAAGAACATTCTACTAATCTAGCATTATCACAATTTAGCAACCCTATATCAAAGATGGACATTTATAATTCCTAAAAAACCATTCAAATCTAAGTCATAAGATAGACAATTGAGAGACAAGTCATGATACAATTTGTACAAATAATTGAGGAAAACTTTATAGTATTCTCTACTTGTATTAAATTACTCCAAAAGTTACAAGATAGTTTTAGCTCTAAAACTCCCTTCCATTTTACAAATGGTAATACTACCTTTTAAAGGATGCTAAGGTAATATACCACTCAATCATGTTAGATACAAACATGCAAAAGTAAGGATAGTTATCCACATTTACAAAGTTTATAGAATACACTTACCTTTTCCCAAGGAGACTGACCTATATGAAAATGTGCTAAAAAAATTACACGTGCCTTTACAAAGAGAATATTCTATGTTTGAATATTACAAAGTTTCCAAAAAAATAGAATATTACTAGCTATCTTGTGGGACATGTTCTAAAGAACTACCGTGTTGCTGCTAAAGAATCCTCATAGCCTTTTGGTGTTGATCATTGACTAGATTTAAATTGACATTTGGCTCTAGGAGGCACTCATCTTCCTAGTTAGCCAAGTCTTCAGAATCCCTATCATTTCTTATCATGGATTCTTTGATGTTCCTTACCTTGGTAATCTTCTCTTATGTAGTTAGGATCATATTCATGACCTTGTTGTTAGTCCGAGACTTACCTTAACTCCTGATTCTTACTTTTTGCATGACCAAGGTGACTCTATGCTTGTATTCATCATCTATAATAATACCTAGGGAGCTGAGTTTTGTAGGTTTAGTAATCATGGTTCTAAGGATTTTTTCAATTTTATCCAGTAGCTCTTCATCATCTCTTAAGATCCTCTCCAAGTTCCTTGACCATGTACTCAAACATTAGATTTTGTCAACAATTAATCCCATGATTATGTTTAAATGGGATAGACAAATGGTTTTAAAATCAGGAATTTAATCCTCAACTAGTATGTTGATTTGCTCCTTCATTTTATCCTTTGAATTATACCATTGGGATATTAAACCCCAGGGTTATTTCATCTTACTAGGCTAGTGGACTCTGCCTTTCCTTCATTATCTTCAAGGAGTCAAACATATCATAGAAATATGCCTCAAATATCTTGATAATTTCATCAAGGATTGACAGAACAGGTTGCTTCTCAAGATTTTCCTTTTATTTTTGTAGGTTCTCTATTTTTTGATACATGCATTTGATGCCTATTTTTATTTGAGCTAAATGAGCATCAACTAATTGAACTACATCCTCTTCATGTATTGAGTCTTAACCGGGCCCCTAACCTCCTACTAGAGTTAAGATAATAAATGACTCAACTCTCTAAAAAGTGAGCTCTTTACCCCTAACCATGGCTATATTTATTTTCACTCTTTTCAGTCATATAGTATTTGGGTTAAATTTCACACTAATTGATGATTTTGTCATCTTTAGAGGTTCTATAATCTCCATTTGTGAGCTATTTGAGGCTCAAAGAGTGTCCACTTGAATGCCACCTGACTCAAAAGGGTTTGTCATCTTTATTTCTTTCTCTTCCTTCATCAGAGAAACTATCCATGACTTGATCTCACCATAGACAATGATGTTGACTACCTTGGTCATGGCCCATGAATGGTGTAGGGTTGGAATCTTTTGTATTTCTCTATTGAGGAACCATTTAGGGATGATTGGCCCATGAATAGGATTCTCGTCATTGAATAAGTTAACTTCACTCAAAGGGTGAGTGAAGGTTAACTTTGGTTTCTTCTTTCTAATCAGGACCAATGCTAACTCAACCTTCCTCCTTTTTAGGGGTGTCACTAGAACTAGATCCAAATCTATCTCCTTACCCTTTTCATTTTCTATTTATTCAACTTAGGCTTGAGTTTCTTCTACTTTTTCCTCTTCCTCATCTAATCTATAGGCATTTATAAGTACCTAGAGTGCATCCTCCACTATCTCCTCAGGGCCTAGTACAATCATGTCAATGTACTCGATTGGGGACTCTAGTCTATTAGGTTGGGATGAAGATGATTCCCCTTCACCAGGTCTTTCTTCTAATCTCTCATTCTTAAAACTTTGTGCAACTTGTACTTGAGGTTGTATTTTTGCTTGTGGTTATTTTGGAGGGGGCCTAAAAGAGGGTCCAAGTAACAAGTGGTATTGCATGGGTCTCATCTACCATATTTTACTAGGTGATTTCTCATCTCTATCCAACCTAGCCTCAGGTCTGATATTATGTTTCTTTATCTTGGCTAATACTTCTGTGAAATTGGAGGCTCTAATATATATTTTGTCATAGACCCTAGGTTGGTGTTCATAGGTCTTGTTTATTATTTTTTATTTCAAATTATTCATAACCATATCATAAGGGTCCCATTTCCTTAACTCATCCAATTATAAATTGTAGTCTTTATGTGTAGAGATAGTGTCTACCTACTCCCAATTTTGCAATACAAACCTACTAATGGCCAAAGGAAAAGGGTGGAGGAGTCCCTTCCTTTTTCTCTTGCATACTCTGTCTATACCATGGAACAATTGGTATTCTATTTCCTACTCTACCAATTTAGTAGGCACATGAACTGGTAATTTGAGTAGTTGAGTCAGGGTTCCTTCTATTCTAATTATAGTGCAGTCTAGATAGAACTAGATATCCCTAATTAGCTCTACGTACTTCTTAATGAGAGGGTTGACTCTACCCATAGGGATACTTGTAATGGATTTTCCTAAATTTGGATATACACAATCATAAATGAATTGTATATTATGTCTATACTTGAATATATACAATTTAGAATAGTGGTGGGAAATAGTTGGTCTACTTTCAGGTGACCAATTCTTCGTGTCAAGGATTTTGATGGTGGCTAGTAGGGCATCTAAAAGATAGTACATCATAAATAAGTGATTGTTGGTTTTCTTCTTTATGGTAGAGAATTGTTGTTTCAAGGAAATGTTGATCATTTCACCTATTAGGGGACTAAGTTCTTTTGCCACCATGAAATATACATAAACCACCTAGATTTTGTTGACATAGGTGGTGGAGGGGGTCTTAGAAAACCTATTTAGTAGTGTCATGATTATTCTAATTCCTTCCAAAATCTAGGTAATTAAGATTTTAATAGTGGGGTCTATGACTACATGGGTTCCTGCGTATAGCCATGGGATAAGGATGCCTTTCATGTCATTTTTGCTTGACCATTCTCTAATTGTGAGAAAATCCACTTGAGGCTTGTGTAGCTTATAATAACTTTAAAATACAAGAGGGGAGATATATGCTACTCTTTTGAAATTATGTTCATACATTATCATGTTTTGATCAATCTTTTCATCCTTAAAAATAGGAGAAATGACATTGATATAGTGAAATACCTTAGGTTTTATTGTTGCATAGTGGAGATGAGTCATTTGAATGGAGACCAAGTCATTGTATCTCTGGTTGATTGTGGCATTCTTATGATATTCCTTTATGATGGTCTACATCTCTTTAATAGTCCATAAAAGTTTGGACCAATTATTATCCTCAATGTTTAATGATGTAGCATCAAATTATGTGTCTTTGAAGACCCTTCCTTTCATGTCTGAGGTTAAGTACAATTTTGTGTCCTCCTTTTTCAGTTGTCTTTGAGTCATCATGTCTATTAATTTTTTAAATTGCTCACTATTGGCCTAAAAATTTCCTTTAGATTAGTTTAAACTCATCTAGATGGCAATAGGGCTCTGATTTGGCTTGATTATGTTCGATTTGGGCTCAAATTAGGATTTTTTATGAAGGCTAGGGTTTTCTATAGCTTTAATGGTGATGATTTCTCAAGGTTAGGTGAATTCATGCCTTATATTTTATTTAAACCCTTATTTTTATATATTTACCTTTTCGTGCCCACAAAATCTTTGATTTTGTCATTTTATACTTATGTGGCATCCATCTAACAGCTTTTGTAGCATTGTCATTAATGCTTTTAAAGAAATAGCCATTGCCTTTTTAAAAAAATATTTATCTCACACCATCATATTTTTGTGCATGAATCAACATGGGTCATTGATTATGATCTTAAGACTTGCATGCTATTGGTCTTTATTTGGCTTAGGCTCCATGGATACACCACTTGGCATCCTTTTGGGCCTCTTGGGGTATACACCCTGTTAGTCATGTAGGGAACACATTTTCACCATGTTTTGAACTCGTAGGCCTTTGTAGGTTCTACTGAATAACTCATGTAGATTACACTTAATCTAATCAGCTTGCTCTGATTAACCATGAGTCATTAATCCTACAAAGGTGTATAAACTTTAATTAGCATTGGGATATAAAATGGAACATAATATAAATACTTTAGATTAAATTTTATCTCATGTTAATAAACATGATATAAAATTTAGGCCAAAGTATTTATGTTAAGTCCTAGAACATAATATAAAGGGGTCATCCCCCTTGAATGATAAATGGACCTAATTGCAAGGCTCTAACCTAGGGTTTTATCATGTTAATACAATAAAAAATTAGGTTAAATGTCTTTTATCTAAGTTTTATGGAATTAGGACCTCTCATAAAATCAAAACATAATATAAGTCTTTCTCCTAAGGTTTATCATGTTAACAAATACAATTAGAACCTTAGGATAGAGGCTTAGATTAAGTCTATGTCTATGAATATTATAATATATTATAAGATCATTTTACCATTAAATTTTAAAGATCTTGAGAATTTTTATATTTTCCGAAGGGGGTCCCATTGATTTGCAACATAAGTGATAAGCTTTAGCAATGTTTTAAAACAAATTCATTTCTCTAAGCAAGGCAGTTGATAAGCTTGAATTTGATGACCTCATGGACGTTAATGATGGTCTCAAAGGCATCGAATGATGTTTTTGAGGTGTCAAATATAAGTTCATGAAATTCATTGGGTTCTATAGATCTTGACTTTGATATGCTCTATCTAATTAGCCTTTGCAAGTAAGCATAAACCATTGATCATGATCTGAGTAGATGCATGCCATTGGTTCTGCAATCATGAAGAGGATCAAGTTAGCTCAGGGTCATATATGAAAATTAGACTAAATTAAAAGCCTACTAAGTCTTCAAATCATAATAAAATAGGACCCTTCAAATATTATAGTCATAATCTAAGGTTTTAGCCTAAAGTTTTATTGTATTAAAAAAATTACAATAAACCTTTGGGTAAAAAGCTTAGGTTAAGTATATGTTTTGATGCATGGGGCCTTTTAACATTAATCTTGAATGCAGGGATTCTACATGGAAATTCTATAGGGCTCCTAAGCTTTGACCCTATTGACCTTGAAAAGGACCCACAGGTTATTGATCAAGATCTAGGTTCCCAAGATTGTGACTCTTGTCATCCTCATGAAACTTCTATAGTTATTTGACATTATAGCATTGTGTTCTCTTTGTTGGATCTATTTCATGCAAGCAATCATGGATTTTTGATCTTGATCTGGATACTTGCATATGATTGGTCCCTATGATCAAAAATGGATTAAGTAAGGTCAGGATTATATATAAATGGGATAAAATTACCATATGAGTACAAAATATTTAAATAAATGGGCCTTACAAAATATTAAAACCCTAACATAAGTTTTATCCTAAGGTTTCATTACATTAATAAATACAACTGTAACCTTAGGGTAAAACTTAGGCTAAGTTTGTGTTTAATAAAATGGGTCCCTTTTAAGCTTTGATATTGATGTAGCATTATCAGATATTTGACCTCCACTTAAGCATGGACAATCGATCTTGAATTGGGTGATCATGCAGGATTGGTCTAATATATCAAGGCATTAGATTCGTCAGGCCTCCTTTGCTCCATTTGATCATCTAGGATTGTCAAATCAAAAGCCATTGATTCTGAAAAGAGGCAATATACTTAAGTTAGGCCTAGTTAATGTGGGGAATTAGGCTAAGGTCATAATACTAAGGTCTAGTTCATGTTAATAAACATGAATGGGGCCTTAACACTAAGACCCTAGTCTAAGTTCATAACAAAGAACACCATGTGACATAAAGTGAGACCAAGTTAAGAAAGAAAATGGTCCCTAAAAACATAAAAGTTAGACCCTATTTATAATAAAAGGGGAGCCAAAGGGGCTTATAATATAAAAGTACCAAACCTATAATTTTAGATCAAGGTTTGGTCATGTTGAAAAACACAACCAAGCCTTGGTATAAAATTTAGTCTTAATTCTAAAGTATGTTTTAAAACGTTATCACTAAATTTGATCATACCATATTATATTTGAACCAAGGGTCTAAGCTAGGGTTTTTTGAAGGATGTCTTCAAAATAAAAATTCAACTTTGAGTTCTCACAGGCCAAAGGCTAGTAAAATCCTAAATAGGATTAATCTACAAACTCCAAATGTGGCCTATTACATGAGGGTCCCATGAAACCTGTAAATGAAACATGAAGATCCATTGGTAGCAACATTAGGCAAGGTTAAATTAGAACCATGAACAAATAGGCCACCCTTATCAGGCGTGGATGATCTTCAAATTAAAATAATGTGTAAAAAATGTCAAGTTTTTTAGTGTAAAGGTTCAAAGTTTTCACAAGGATCCCTATTTTTTAGAAATGGGGTATGTTGACCTCAACACTCTTCATATTCATTAGTTTATTGGTACTCACATTCCACTACTTCAGTAAGCTCTTATTTACTATTATGATGAATGGTAGCTTTTATGTGATCAAAGAGCTCATGAAAGACACATTTAATTTATACAATTATAGTTTCTTCCTCTTGAACATTAACAACCTCTTCTTCATGTAAATGTTCTTTCACTTGCATCTCGGCCTCTACCTCATCTTTCTCTTGCACTTGTTTCATCTTTGCATCATTATACAAAATTGAAACATGTTTCTTCTTACCAAGAGGTGTCCCAATCATGATTTCTTCTTCTTAGTCACTTAAATCCCGTTCATTTTATATTTATTTAGCTACATATTCTTGACTTGCCTCAAAAAGGAGAGTCTCTTTCTCTAGGGTAAGCATAGTATATCCCAAAAATTACTCAATAATATGATAAAGGTCCATATAATTAACCATAGATACCTAATTTTTTTCATGGATATGTTATTCTTGAATTACCTTTACCTCCTCTCTTTGCTACATTGTTTCTTGAATGGCCCTCCAGGAAGGAAAGGATTTGGGATTTTAATTGGAAAGGAGTGGAGGCTAAATGAATTCTTGCTTGATCTTGACTTCAACATCTTGGGTTATGCCTGATTGTTCTTCTTTGTCTCTTGATTGCTGGATTTGATTCAAAGTCATAAACTTAGGTTTAGAAAATTTTGCTTCTGTACTTGTTCTCATTATGGGTAAGAAAGAATGAATTTGTTGATGTGTTTCCTTTGTAATTTTCATTGAATGTTGAAGATACTGATTTACAAGATTAATTTGCTTGGCTAGAGAGGTTTTAAAATCAAACCTTGATTGCTCATGATGATTAACCTTCCAAACACTAACTTGACTTTCCTCCTAGACTCTCCCTTGGATATATTCCCATGAGGTAAAGGTTGAGAGGAGTTGGGTGGAACTATGATGACTTTGAAACTCATTTGGTGAGGCATTATGAGTGATGATGGTAAGTTCAACATGAGGTTGACATGGAGTGAATGAGAGAAGACAAGATGGGTGATGAAGTGTTTATTTTTCTTCATGGGCTACCAACTTCTCCTCAATCTTGGAGATGATTCCATCTATGTCAAGAATGTCACTATTGTTTCTAGAGTAACCTCTCCTAATGAAATACATCAAATCCTTTATTATTTGCACTGAAGTCCTAACCCCTCTAATGACATGTTTTAGAATTTCTTTCCCATATCCCTTCAACATATCAATGTCTATCATATATATATCTTGGTCTAATAAATATTTTTTAAGGCTATATATAGAATGGCTTGGGTTATGAGTAGGATGTTCAAGAATGTCATGTAGATGCCATGACTGATCAGGAGGGTAACTAGGCTATAGAGGGGGGAGATGAGACTCACAGAAGTCTTGATGATCTTGGTAATAAGGGGTTCATCATAGGACTAGGAAGGGGAAATATTATTATGTATTAGCTATTCATAGGGAAGATCATGGTAGTACTCCTACATGTATAACTGATATAGGTCCTCACACTACTAGTGAGGATCATAGTGTGGTTGATCATGCTTATCATAAGGATGATACAAATCATGTTAGTGTTGATAGGGGTCATTAGGATCATAACAAGATGTATATGGATCATCTTGAAACTATTGATGAGGAGAGGAAATATAGAACTCTTCTCTATAAGCTTCCATAGCCTAGAAAACATGAAGATAATTAAAATCATGAATAATAATATGTTTCTTACCTTGAAATAAGGACCAATAAGTATTTGAAACTACTTCTAAAGATGAATGTGTTATATACTTGCTTCAATATATAAAATTGGGTCCCACTAGGCATGCTAGAACTATTAGGGTCTAGATTTCACCCTAGCTTATCAAAAGATTATTCGGGACCTCTACTCAAATCTAGTCCAACATGGGAATGACCCTAGGTTATGGGTTACCTAATCTTGGGTTAGAACTCTAAGATTTTTAATGAGGCTATCTCCTCTAATGTATCACTTAGCTTATTTCCACTAAAACCTACTAATTTATTGGGTGAAAAGGGAGATAAAGATTTTTGAAAGGGAAATATAAGCTACTATTGGTGATACACTTGAAATGATTATTCATTCACTCTTACTTGAGATTATAAAACACTAATGAGATAGAATAAATGATTGGATCTACAACTTCAAAAGTCTGTTATGCATCAATATTTCATGTAGAAGTTCACCAAGTGATCAGAACCTAAGAGAAGTGATGGAAAATCTTGATTCAAGGCACTAACCAATCAATGTATCCATGTGATAGATTCAATCAAATGACATTAAACACTAAACATGACCTACATAATAAGATAAATTGGTAACTAAGTGATATCAGGGCTTAAAAAGAGGGAAAGATCTACCACATATGAAAATCAGCTGACATGAACACACTAGATAAGCATAATGAAATCTTAACACAATATTCTATTCATCTCAAGAGGTTACAAATCTCAATATTGGTAGAGTCTAGTCATGGCCAAGAAAGGGATCATTTTCAAGGCTTATAAGCTTGTATTTATATAAAAATGGTATGAGAGAGATAGAGAATGATTCCTAAAATAATGGATATAGGATCATCATAACTGATATCACATCTCCCTTAAACTCCTAATTACATTAATGTCACTAGAACTCTATCTATCATAGAAGGATTGATCATGAAGGTCAAGACCACTATAGAAAATAACCACCCCCACCATATGAATCTTTCTCAAGATCATCCTCTTATTGGATTGCTTCTTAACTAGGACCTACTTAGCTTCAAACCACATCCAATCAAAAGTTTCTTATGTCGGCCAAATTTGGCCAACAACTCCCTCATTGACCCTTGCCATATATCATCATCCCTAATCACTACTTCATCATCTATCATCATCTCTAATTACTTTTTTTTCATCCTTCATCACCCCTAATCACTCCCTCATTGACCCTCACCATCCATAACCATCCCTAATCATTCACTCATCCTCCCTAATCACTCACTTATTGACCCTCACTATCCCTCATCATCCCTAATGACTTCCTCATCATCCCTAATTAATCCCTCATCATCCATCGTCATCTCTACTCACTCCCTCCTCATCCCTCCTCATCCTTAATCACTCCATACAATACCTTGATGGTAGGTGCAGTAACTTCTTGCTTGTACCCGATTGGCTTATTTTCAATTTTCAAATTTTAGTCACTCAAATAAGGCCCAAAAAAACTCTTCTTTCACTCAAATATGGAAATCATAGATATCATTTGATTATCTATCAAAATTCAAAGATATATATGGTGATCCATGTGTAGATCGAGGAGAGAGAGTGTATCTAGATCCCTGGATTAGAATAAATAGGCCAAAATTTGATCAAAGGTGGGATGAAATTATATTATTTGTATAGTTTGGGATTTGGGCATCTAAGAATCCCAATACCAGAGATGATAATCCAAATTTATATCTCTATATATAGGGTGATTGGAAACTAGCTGATAATTCCAATCCCAAACCCATAATTTACCATATATCCATATTATATCTATAGTAGACTAGGTTTTTAGATAGATAGATGGGCAGTCACCAATTTGTAGAGTGTGTTCCAATATGTTAGTTGATATAGTGTGTTTCTCAACATAACTCAATCTATACCCAACTTGATATATAAATGGAATGAAGCGCATGTGCCTTAATCGAATGTATCAATAAGGAGCCACTTAGAGCTTGGGCATGGCTCAGTGGGCCATAAAGGCCAAAATGGGACCTTTTTATACCCTAAGTATTCCCTAGTCCCAAATATAATATATCAAAGGGTAGCATAAGAATGGGAGACCTATTGTAGATATATAGGGGGAACCATTTTGAAGGCCCTACCCTGATCTAATAATTTTCCTACCCATTAAGGTAATGAAATATTTCCCTACCTACTTCATTTATGCCAAAGAGTAAGGCAAGGGAAGCTTGCCAATTTTATATCTAATTTTACTTCACCTAATAACATATCAAGGGAATATTTCCTTCTCAATGGATAAAAAGGGAATAAGGCACAACTATAAAGGTAAGTTTACCTTCCTAGTATCTATATTTTATTTACTTATGGATTAAGGCATGGCCATTAAAATAATCTTACTTTATAATAGATAGATTTATTCTTACCCTACCTACTTAGTTATGCCCTACCCAATAAGGCAAGGGAAGATTCCTTCTTGATATATAGCTTTGTTTTTGTCATACATACTTTCCCTTTCTAGAATAGATTATTAGCTATCAAGGGAAGTTTTCTTCCTAATCTATAGATTGTATATAATATTTCCCTACCTACTTAGTTATGCCCTACCTACTTAGATTTTGTTGTTGGAAAGGGAAGCTTGCTTCCTAATAGATATAATGGGAAATGAAGTTTTGAATCATGTTACATATGTAATATATTTATACAATTGATTATGCCCTACATACTTTGACCTACTTGAGTATACCCTACCTACTTTACTTACTTGATTATGCCCTACTTGATTGAATATCTGAGCCATATCTTGAACTTGACTATGCCTTACATAATTTATTGTACTTGAGTATTCCTTACCTACTTATCCTTCTTTCCTTACCTACCCATCCCTATTTTCATACCTACTTTAGTATTATCTACCTGATAAAATACCCAAGCTATATATTGATCTTGAATACTCATATATAATCTTGATTGTATATATCTTACCTGACCATATCTTTAATACTTGATACCTAATTGAATACCCAAGGCATAAATTAAAAATAAAAGGGGAATTCTAAACTATTTAAAAAAAAGTGACTAAGGATGATCAGATACTCTCATCTATTATGTTTAAATTAATAGGCTCCCCATCCCCATCCCCATATAGATAATGTAAAGGAAAGGAAAGGGGAAAGAGATGGATCAATCAAGAATATTATATTATATAAGTCATAAGAGTGCAAGTTACCTAATCTATATATGGGTATAATAAAAGGAAAGGTGCTTAACGATATTTACCTCCCCCATTAGGGAATTTTTTTATAGGACCATGTTTCTGATATATCAGTCATATGTGCTTTATGGATCACTTCATGAAATGAATAGAGACCACCAAATAAGAGATACAAATATTCCTTAATCCCCTAATTCCAATACTTAACCCCAATCAATATTTATTAACCCCAGACCAGAAAGGGTGTTAGGTTGATAGTTGGCTAGGTTATTCACCCTAGGAGAGGATCATAGGGGTGCTATAAAACTTGGACCTAAAGGAACTATGGCTTAATAAAACATGTTAATTAACCCAAATAATTAAGTTACATACCATAAGGGCCCTATGGGAGAGGGAGAGGAGGAATAACCTACCATAATGATGAAATTAACATGCCCCTTCTCCATTTTGAAGAAGGAGGGCCATATAGAGTTGAGTTTAATTGGATTTATCATGTGGGAGGAGGACCCAATCACCACCTACCACTTCCCTCATATAATACCCAATACCTTGGTCACCTTCTATCTATAGACATGGTCCAACCATCTAGATGTAGGTTGTGCAGGCACTATCCCCTATAATATATTTTAGTTGGTAGACCATACTACTACCCTACCCATGTAGTTCAAGTTGGCCTAACTAATAATAATGATGTAGGTAGGTTCAAATAGATAGTCATGGTTAGATAGATGGGAATGGTTGGGCTAAACAAATAGATACTCTATATGGATTAGATGGGGAGCCAGATAATTAAATTAGACTCCAATAGAATTAAAGATATAACTATCATATATATAATAGAATATGAGATTCCATATGGAGGATTAGGTCACTACTATTATAGGGATATAGATATCAAGGTGGTAAATTTCTCACCTTGGTATTCCATATAGCCTCATCCTCATAGCAGGTCAATTCTACTCTATCCTACCCCACTCTAGAATGATATCATCTCATCTCATGTGTTGTGTTTTGTAGTTGACTATATATATCCTCATATCTGGTAAATCTAAATTGATAATATCTAGTGTATCTCTCTTAATCCTAATTGAACATATTTATTTATATCTATCTTGATTAATTAGTAGTCTTGATCGACTATATCTAGCCTCATATCTGGTTGGGTTGATATTTATCAATCCATATTGGTAGAATCCCCATCCCCATTTAGATAAATGAAAGGAAAGGAAAGGAAAGGAAAGGAAAAGGGAGGGAGAGGGCCCAATTCAAAATAGTCAGTCAAATCTGAGGGGCTATATATATTCTCAATCAATACTAGATGCTCATAACTAGTCATGTCTCCAATGATAACTCAATATTCTAATCGATAATAGCTAATCAATTTGAAGGATTGTTTATATGCTCAATCCCATCTAGATAAAGGGCCTAATATATTTGGTTTAACCCTCTCTATAAATAAGCTCATAATCCATACAAAGGGAGAGGGTGAAATCAACTATATAGTGGGATCCCCATCTAGATATATGGCCCACATGTTGATTTCAATTGATTAGTAAGATCCCCATACCATCTAGATAGAAGGCCAAATTGATAATAACTAAGTTATATAGTTTTATATATAAGATAATTATTTATATAAATATATTCATTTTCATTAAAATAAAAATGGAGATAGAAAATTACCCTAGGAAGACCTTTCACCTAATTTGGTTTGTTCCCTCTTAGTCAAAAATATCAATTTCATGAAATAATGGACATGGATATGGGATATGGCCTACTCATGCTAATCAAAACAAAACATAACACAACATATTCAAGTTGATGAATTTATGACACACCCCATAGGATGGGTATAGATATGGATATAGACATAATCTATAGATACTACCCTCAATCCACAAAATACTATCCCCTATATATACTTACCTAATTTTCAACCCCTATCTCTCTAAACATTTTAACCTTTCATCTTTCCCTCCCCCTTGATCGACAATATCCAAGTGAACAACAATCACCCATCTATCTATAATCTTGCTAATCACTTAAAGTGACCTCATTATGAGATAAATGGGAATATGACACATTATATAGCCATTATTCCCACCAAAACATGCTTAGAATAATGGAATGGCCTTTAACACAACCCTATATTTTAGTGTAGTCATAGTCACCACCCACAAACTACATCTATAGTCTTCCTCCCCCCACATAAACCCCTATCTATATATGGTCTCAGTGGAGTGGAACTCCCTTAGTGATAAATAAATTAAGAACAAAGGCATAAGATAGAGAGTAGTGGACCCCTATACCTATAGGCCTTTTCCTTTAGGCCCTCTAGTTTATCCCCCAATGGATATATATTTATATATACAAATAGATAATGTATAATTATCTACATAGAAAGAGAGATTTATCTATCTATATAAATCATATTTAATATAGATATAAAGGACCTATGGAGGCCAAGGTAATTGATATAGAGCTCCAAGAGGAAAGGAGGGACTAGAGCTCAAAACATAGGAGAGGTTAGTCTATCGTATAAAGGGAAAGCTAAAAAAACTCTATAGCCTAGTTGCTTGGGCCTAAGGAAGAGGTCCCAACTACCATAGATAAGAGAAATGACCCACCTCTTTTATAACCTTAAACCCCTACCCATTATGGATAGGGTTTGGTGAAAAAACTATATATTATATGTATCTATATGTATGTCATGTCAAATTCATATATAGTCATAGTCGACACTTGACCAACGACCTACCCCTCCACTATATAACTTGAGCTTATAGTTAGGCTCAAACAACTAGGCTGAGAACTAACCCAAACACTTGAGTAAGGAATGCAAGGACCCAACTAGAAGAATAAATCAAGTCAAGCAATGAGCCATACACTCATGTTATGTATATAATTTATATTAATTCACATATATCATATCTAATTACTCATGTTTCCCATCTGATATAGTCATTTTATGTATATAGTTAAGTTACTCATGTTGTCCCATCCCATAGATTCACCCCTAAAGTTACTCATGTTATCTATCCCATAGAGTCATATTACCCATAGATCCATGTCACTAGTCAGTATGTAGTGTGACTATAGCTCTACACATTTAGTGCAGTTATGTTACATGAACAAGACCACTCGAAGGGTGAGGTGAACTAGAAAATATAATTTTTCCTAAAGGGTGAGGTTTTGAGGAGGGTAGAGAGAAAGCACCAAATGCTTGGTTGGAATTTACTACCCTAGGGATAAATAACATGGATAATTAAATTAGATATAGTCATCTAATTAATTAGGGATGATGAAACAGTGATTAGGGATTATGAGGGATGGTGAGGATCAATGAGGGAGCGATTAAGGATAATTAAAGAGTGATTAAATATGATGATGGATGGTGGGGATTAATGATGGAGTGATTATGGATAAGGAGGGAGTGATTAGGGATGATGAAGGATGGTGCGGATCAATGAGGTCATGATTAGGGATGGTAAGGGTCAATGATGGAGTGATTATGGATGATGGGGAAGTGATTAGGGATGGTGAGGGTGAATAAGGGAGTGATTATGGATGATGAGGAAGTGATTAGAGATGATGATGAATGGTGAGGGTCAATTAAGGAGTGATTATGGATTATGAGGGATGAGGGGGGAATGATTAGTGATGATGAGTGAGGATGAATGAGTGATTATGTATGGTTAGGGTTAATGAGGGAATGACTAGGGATGATGAGGGATTGATTAGGGATGGTGAGGGTCAATAAAGGAGTGATTAAGGATAATCAATGATGAGGATGGAGTGATTAGGGATTGTTAGGGATGAGAAGGGAGTGGTTATGGATGATGAGGGATGATAGAATGATCAAGGATGATGACAGATGGTGAGGGTCAATGAGGGAGTGATTATAGATGATGAAGGATGGTGAGGGTCAATGAGTTATTGATTAGGGAAAATTAGGAATGAGGAGAGAGTGATTAGGGGTGATTAGGGATGAGGAAGAAGTGATTAGGGATGAGGGAAGGATGATGAGCAAGTCAAATTAACACAAAGTGGTCATTTGATGTGTACAAGTCATCAATAGGACCTATGCTACCCCAATCACATGACTTTATATTGAGTTTAAATTGAGTGGTTTTTAAAATTCAATTTTGAGAAACCTATGACTCTTATAAATTCTAGGAAATGATTTGGAAGGCACACAAACCTAAAAAATGACTATATGTTTACCAAAAATGGACTCATTTACAAAATTTATGCCTTGAAATACCTAGGTTCAATACTAAGACCCTAAAAATGCCTAAGTATTGACTATATTATATTTGAAAAAAATAAATTCCACATTGTAACGCATGTAGTTGTGACACCAAATCTATCAGATGCAAAGTGACCCTAATTTATTACTTTACTAAAATAAATTTAAAGTATAAATGTAAACTTGTACTTAACATTTATTTTAGTAAATCATCTTCCCCTTCCAATATATATTTTATGATTTTTTTTGCAATGTGAAGATAATGAGTACATATTATAATGCATACATGTTCCTTTCATATTACACAAAACAAAGTAGATATACCTTCCAATAGATCTTTTATTCTTTTTATTGCAATGTAAAAGGAACACATTCATGCTATGTTTATTTTGAATTATAAAACCTAAACCTTTTAGATCAAAAATGGCTTGGATTCCTGAGCCAAAGGCTTGGCCCTATCAACACAACTGAATCTAAGAGTTTTGACAAAAAATAACAAAATTTAACTTCAATAACAAGGTGGTGGACACACTTTCACATAAATAGTGATATACATAGACTCAAGGTTCTATATAAGTTAGAATGGTTATGTGGGATGGGTAATTAGTCACCTCTTATCCTTTCCTTACTTGAAATCATTCATCTATCACATGCACACTATATTTACCCATTAAACTTCCATGTAATAATAATTAATAAATTGCAATATCATCAACACAAATCATATATCTCATGATTTCCTAAATCTTGTCACAATCACATTAACCACTTTCATATAGTGTTTGAGATATCACATGCATAAATTCACATCACTGATTATAGATTGTGCCTACCATGACACTAATAATAAGTATGTTTCATACATGGTTAACTCTATAAAAAACATGGAATAATCATAATCATAACTTTATCACAATAACAAGAAAGAAATAAGTATCATCACAACATGCCAATTTAGTTTCATCTCATCATGATATATAGAAAGAATGGCATAAAAAACATGTCCATAATTGAATCCATATCCATAACAATATAAAATAAATGTTTTAAACATAAAACATTGGATAGAATATATATCTCAAAGTAACCACAGAGACTAATGTACAAAATAGGTCTAAAACTAGCATGATAAAATTAATTATGTATGTCACGACAACATATTATCCCAAGATGTTATTTTCAAGGTATGAACATCTTCTTTAGTTGGTCTACATTAATATGCCATATGTTGTAAAAATACATTTTAAAAAAATTACATAATTTATTTAATAATAAATACATGGTAGATTTAAAATAAAGATAAAATGAAGAAAATTTACAAATTCATACATCACTCCTTTAAGGCCTTTTTGGCTTGTGTGATGAGTAAAATGGGTTCAATTGAACCCTTTTTTCAATGGCATTGAGATACCTACATTTTTTTATTTCTATACAACCATTTTTTCGATGTCCTTCCATTTTACAATCATATTTTTCCACCCCTCCTTGGTATAATTGGTAGTTTGCATATATTTCCATTGGCATTTTTTTATTTTTTTTGTTAGACACATTCCTCCTCCTTCTCAAATCATCCCCTGTGTACATGAGTGTCTTCCACTCAGTAAGATTCAACCCATATTCATTTAATAAGAGGTAAAATGTGTGTTTTTTAATTCTTTGGGGAAGAAAAAATAATAAAGGTGGAATAGGGATTTGGTGTTGGAAATGTGTATAATCATTTGGAAAAGATTGTTTGTAAAACATTTACCTTTTGAGTCTCTACAAACATTGCTTGCCTTGTTGAACTAAATGGTTTGTTTCTCTCATTACATTGATTTATTTACATATTTGGAGGAGAAGAGGATCCTAATAAATATAAGTTTCTCGACCATACTTGTGGATGAGTAAAATATTTAAGGGCTATGAATATCACATTAAAATAACAACAATATCCTTAATAACCTCCTACTAGAATGCATGTAATATCATTTCCATCTCATCCACGGGTTTTAATTGACACATATTTTATGATTAATAACATAACTTAGAAATTTAAAGGGCTTATAATCATAGCCAATTGTGGGCATATTCTTCCTCTATATATCTCAAATATGTTTTTTTTCCCATAAATTAACTTTACTACCTCTTCCCATGAATATACCCTATCAAAGTGTTAAACCTTATATGTCTCCACAATGTACCCAACCTCATAATTCCTTTCCCAGGAAAGTAGAAACTTAGTCTAACACTAGAATCAAAATTCATAATGTGGTTGGTGGTAACTGAAAATGGGTCTAGGATATGGTTAAAAAGAGAAGGAAAATTGTTAAAGATTATGTTCCTGATTTGGTTGCATGCTTTCTTCATAAACAACCATCAAAAAATCCCAAGATAACTTCAATGATAATTTTTGATGAGTGTGGAGCTAAATTTATTGGAGTGGAAAATTTAATTATAGATAAGAATAAATAAAATTTGACTACCCAAGGCTATCAAGTGAAAATATTTACGTTTGGAAAAAATACTAGGGAAGGGGACTCTAGTAATTTGAAGTAAGTTATGAATACAAAAATTAAGATAATAGAGAGAGATAATGAATTAAAATATAATATGAAAGAGAAAATTTGTGAGTTTGGGTTATATATCTACAATTTAATTAGTCACATGAATGCCCATGTGGTGTCAATTCCTCTATCAGAGCAAATAAATTTCTTAGATAAAGATGGTATTGTAACTACTAGTGAATTGAGAAATTACAACAAAACAATAAAGGCTTGAATTAAAATTTTGTATATATAAGGGTTGAGAATAATTAATGAAGTATTGAAGATCCATGACAAATTAACTACTAAACATGTTATGGTGGATGATGAATTTCATAAAATTGAAAAAAAATGATACTTTAACATAACATGGTTCTTTATTTACGTGAAATGGTTGTCAAAAATGTTAATTTTCATACATTTTATGGAGTTTTTATAAAATCTAAGGATAATAATTCATATAATTGGCATGAATTTGTCACATGAAGGATTGAAATGAAAAATGTTATACTAAAATAATTTTACAATGTTGAATCAAAGAATGTTATTATTGTGTTTGATATACAAGCATTTATTGGTATGATTCATTGCAACTTATTCGATGAAAAAAGAAATACATAATCTCTTATTGAAATAAAAATGCATTTCACAAATTTGGTCAAGGATGATTTGGAAAAATTAACTATCTTTAATGAAATTGTTATGAGGAAATTGGTGAAGCTCCAGTATTTTCTAGATGGAACCAAAATGCACATATAGATTTTATAAAATTTCCAAATAAGAATATTAAGATACATGGTACATGGGGAGTTAGATTAAATTTTACTAGAGTTCCTAATGAGACAATTTTGATAGGAAAAATGAAAAGGTTTCAAGAATAAAAACTAAATATAAATGCCCAAAAGAAGAAACCAATTGAGTTTGCTAATGATTATGTGTCATCCCCTCCAATATATGACTCATTAATTAAGAAATACACTTAAGAATTGGGTCAACATACTAGTTAATTTATTTGTATTTTAATTTTTCAAGTTTAGGGTTGAGGTTTATTTATCTATATTCATAATACTAATCTATTTATATATAAAATACTAATGTAGATAGATTGACAGATGGATCATATGAGTGTTAGATACCGAACTAGATGGGTGACCAAGATCTATCTCTATCTATATCTCCATATATTTCTCTAATATATCCATATGTGAAATGATATAACTCATATTAGTCGATCACTCATATCATATATATATATATATATATATATATATATATATATATATATTAGTTATATCATGTTCATGTATAATGGTAATATGGTTGCATCACTCAACCATTAAGGGAGGATAGAGGCACTTGATGAAATAGGGCATGACATAAGGGCCATAGATTCATTTTCCTCAATCTCCCAATATATATATAATTATTACTAGCATGAGGCCCCTTATCTTTCATATACATTCAAGTAAATTGGAAATGGAATCCTTTCAGTATCTTATCACTCCACCTTACCGTGCTACGATGATATCAATTTTAGGGGATGGGTGTTGGAAATGAGTAGATTGTGTTAGTGTCATAGTTTGTCTCTATAGAAGTATCTCTAATCCATAAATAAAAATTTATTCATCCTTATCTATCTTGATGTGGAGGCTTGTTGGGTTGTTGAAGGCATTGATTGTCACATATCTAGTATTCCACTCAAGAAATATGGAAAGAAGATAATGAATTCTTTGCCTTTGAAAACCCACTCATTTGGGTCGAGGTCAATGTGTGAAAAATAGTAAAAAAATAAATTGATCCCCCTAATAGTCTACTATCTATATATTTCTGGGGGAGGGACTCCTCTTGATCTTTCGATCCAATCCCCTAGTTATAGTCAATAAAAGTTACCATGCCAAAATAAATAATAAATATTCATAAAAGTAACTAAAGTGACTTGACTATTAGTTATGTTTTATTATTCTTATTTTTGAGTTATAAATAGAACCTCTACATGATGTAAACTTTGATGTTTTGGAAATTTATACAATTTTCTAATGGAGATCTATGTAATGAAACTTTGTGTCATTAGTAAAAGGAAATACAAGATTTTAAATTTAACTTTGCATCATTCTTAATTTTGTTCATGATGTTATCATTCTCAATAGTTGACAATATATGAATTCCTTTTGGGTAAATTTTCAACGTATATGTATTGATGTTCATGGTCAAAATATATATCTTTTATATCTTCTCACATGCAAACTAAACTCTGTGTTTATTTAGTGTTTCAAGTGGTTATTATATTTCCTCTTTTTATTTTCTTTCAAATTCCAAAAATTTCCATACAATTTTATATGAAAATTTGTGAATATCTAATTACATAATTATTTTTGGGATAAATGGAACCTCCCCTTCAAATAAAGGTAGGATTTTGTACAATTCACTATAACAAATTACCATTTTTGTCTCATGACAACATATTTTTCCTCATACGTATGTACATAGACATCAAAATGGGGGAAAATGTATGCATATAAAAATGATCTATAGGCATTTATTACTCACTAAATTTCATTTTTCTAAGTTCTGTATGTTTTTAATTATTAATATAAACTAGGCATTGGCATTTTTTGTGGTTTGTTGTCATGTCCCACTAGGAATTCACTTACTTAAAGTATCCCATATTACATGTGTATAGGGTATTCAATAATTACCCTTTTTTATACCACCCAATCCTCTAATTTTAATAACCCTCCCCATACCTATATTAAATAACCCCTTCGGTTAGGGGTAGCTTTGAGCTACATTTTTTAAAGATATATTTTATAACTTTACTTTTTTCTCCCTAGTATATGTGTGTGTAAAAATACACACTATATACAAATATTATAATAAGGAAAAAAATGAAATTATAATTAGGAATTACATTAACACTGTTAGAAGATAATTTGGGCCATTTTTTGTGGCCTCTAATACATGGATTTCAATCACTTCACCCACCTCCTTAGTATTCACACACTTTGGATCAGAAGCTATTTAGAGTCATTACATTAAAAAAATTCACTCTAAAACATCACAACATTCTAAATAGAGTGCTGAAGGCACATGAGTTCTTCGACAAGTTTCATCACTCAAAAGTGTTCACCTAAAGCACGCCAAAAGCACATGAAATATTTGAGATTTTATTTTCTTTCAAAAGTGTTTCCATAATTTACTAACAGTATACTTATATTATAAATCATAAATTAATCTCACCAATAAAAAACATGCTTTTTAATGGTAAATTCTCATTCCAAGATCCTTTCCTCCATTGACACAAAGGGCATATCACACAAGAAATATAATCTCAACCATGAACCTTATTATTATTAGATTAGAATCTAGCCGAACAAGTTTACTTCATTCTCTCTAAAATCATCTATAAATAGTGATGTTCATTTTTTATTTCTAGCTCAAATCTTTATGGCTTGATTCATTTGGTGTCTGATAATAGCATTGGTTAGTAATAAAGTGAAAAACTAGTATTAAGGAAAATGACATATACGAACACATTTTCAATTTCACTAATGCATAAGGAAAATTACATATCCTATTTTTTAGTCAGAATTTATTCAATTTTTATAAAAAAAGATAGTAAACTATTACCATGAATTTGAATTTGAAGAAATTCAAGAGGCAACACCTCCTTCTTCCAAAAATATAATGAATAGAAGAATAGATCGAGTTGAGTATAGTAATTATAATGAAAGGCTAATTATTGGTCTTTGATTTTTATAAATAATACTAACTTAGTAGCCCAATATAATTTCAGCCACATGTGTGAACATTTATAAAATAAAATAAATAATATTACAAGAAATTTATTGATATATTGCTTCTATATGTTTGCTTTATTTCATCATCAAAGATTAGGGTGTGTGATTTTTTATACTAAAACAAAAATTCACTGTGCCTACATTAGTTAATTACAAAGGATTGGCATGGCACACAAGTTGTTGTTATGATAGAAAAGGGTTACTACATTTTTATATATGAAAATTATGTGTCTCCATTTGATAATGGAGTGTTTAAATTTGCAACAAGAAAATATTTTTCTCATCAAGTGAATTAATTTTTTCACATTTTAAACCCACACGTATAGTTGTGTTGTCATCTTGAGGAAGGACAATAGCCTTTGTAAATACATCAAAGTTTTAAAATAAGACATTATATTATGATTAAATAAAATATTTCAACTTGATTCTTCCCATTTGATGAAACTAGACATGATATACTCTTTGTGAGTGTACAATTAACTAATAAACAACTATTCTATTATCAAATAAATACCCCAAAAAAGTGCAAAAAATAGGGGGTGGGGGGAGAAAGGGAGGAGAGAGAAGAGGAGGAAACATGATAACATACCAAAAAAAACATGCCTATATTACCTAATTTGGACTAATAATTGAAAAGTACATGTAAGCATACTTTATTTTCTTTATTTCTTATTTGTCTTTTGGAGCTGCATTTGGCACTTCATTTATGTACTAGATTCATATACCATATTCTTCAATCCTATTGGTGATGTTTTGACTCTATTGTAAATTAATATATAAATTAAATTAAATTAATAACCATGTTTCATAAAATCCTCATTGTAAATAAATATTAAGATCTCTATCCCTTTTAGGTGAATTGACTAATATTATGTGCATTTCCACAAAGTGTTGGTACTCTAATGTGACATATCATAAATAGTGGCATCTGGTGACTATTAAAAATAAATATCATTGTAAACATATAAATTTTGTATTAGACAATTGATAACATGATTTATTTTTTCCCTATATCTGACATACATGACTTGTGTACACATATTTAGAATCTTACTCAATTTCTCTTCTAGCCATTCATCTATCTATTGGCTTGGCCTTCTAAAATTTTCATCATTCATACTCAATATCTATTTATTATGTGCCTAAATGCTATTTTATGTTATTTATAATGAAATCATTTTCTATATCATTATTTTATCCTTTTTAGATAATCCCAACAATAGTTAGACATTGTCGGTTACCAATAGCATTCACTTTCATCAATAATGTATCAAGTTATTAAAACATATATTCCTCTAATTCAAATTCATAACTTAGGTTTGACCACATGATTCATATGTTGGATGATGTAAATTACCCAGATAGTCACACATGTGTACACATATAACACTTATCTAGTTGATACTTGGTCACTATCATAATACTACTTGTACATTGAGAGATCTACTTGCACATTCTTGAGTCACTATATTAAAGCATCCAAATTTGAAAACTCCTCAAAGGAAGATTATCTAAGCCAATTTTTAACACCTAAATCAAGATAAAAGTTAAATATTATCAGGGTTTGAAATCAAATAAGTTACATTGCATTCTAGTAAAACAATATTGAGCACACACTCACATGATGGGAAAACTATGTGTAGTTTGAGCCCTGTTTGGAGTATTGGAATGTAATCAATGTTTAGATATTAAATGTGGAGTAGTTGAGGTTATTCCAACCCAATTTTTCTAACCCATTTTTTTATCTCATCTTGGTGATGAAGTGCAAGATATATATTTAAAATAAAATAAAAATGAAAACATAATTCTATACATAAGGTCAAAGGCAAATGAATGCATAAAAATCATCTATAGACACATAGGCATAAATATAAAAAATCATAAATAGATATAGTCATCTTGGATGGTTATGAAAAATAATGGATAGTTCTAATTATCACAAGTGTTTGAGTTTCGTTGAACAGTGGCCCATTAGGTTTTAATAGTTTATTTCTTAATTTGAGCCATCATAAGGCTTGTAAAGAGTCATATGGTTAAATGTGACATATTAAGAAATAAAAATAAAATATAAAACCAACTAAGTACTCCCTTCATTTGTCATTTACATATATAGTAAGTGTGATCTATCTAACTATTACATTTATATTTATATGATTTATATTATATCTTATACAATCCAAATCTTTCAAGTTTTGGGTTGTTTCAATTACCCTAATTCCAAGATAAGTTAAAACAATTGTAAAAATATAAAACATGACTATAAGTATCATATGACCACCTTGAATTCCATACTAAATTGTTATTTATATTTCAAAATGTCTTAATAAATGAAAAAATCCTCCTCCATGGCTTATGCATGTCTTTGCTCTCAAATTTCCTCTCTCATAAGGACACTGATTTGGAAACACCTAATATAAATAAACTAACTAAAAACATTTCATCACAAGGTATAACCAAACTAGTTAACTCTTTGTGGTTTATATTATTAGCTATTATAATTTAATAATTTTAGTAAATCTCTAAGCAACATTTTTGGGTGTCTACATTGATTTATCCCTAAAACTATTAATTCAGACCAAACAAACACACCACACAATCAAATAATGGAAAAATTGTAGAGGGAAGAGAGTAATATGAGCCAATAATTAGTGACATTATTTCTCCATCTTAACACTTACATTTATATTCCTATGAGGATGTCATTACATATCCAATACATCTATTTCTCATATGATTCCTTTACATAATCTTACAGATAATCATTAACTAGGAACCAATTATTTTAATTTGCAAAAAAAGTATTAAAATTGGCTATCGAGGATGGTAAGTTCAAGAGAAGGGTGTGCAAGATAATTTCACATGTCCAATGTATGAAGCCTCTTCCAAATTGCTTGTTCTTGGACAATTTCATATTATTCTTTGAAATAAATAAATAGAGATAGAATAAATGTTTTTATTATAGGGTACATTTAATGATGGTGGATATGAAGGAGAAATAATAACTATTATAAATATAGTGATTCCAAGTATCTAATAATTAAACTTAGTAAATTTGGTAATACAAAGTTGTTGAGCCAAATTTCATGTCAATATCAAAATGTGGTGTTGTACATGGTCTAAATCCAATCAATAAATGAATTGATCAATCATGATTCCCCACATAGGTTAATATAACTTGTTGAGTCCTATTACTCAACACTTGCCTTCCCTTCCACTCCTTTAATTTGATGTTGGCAAAGGTTGGAGTTGTGATGCAATTACAGGGTGGGAAGTGTTGAGGCATTTATAGGAAGTGTTATATTAAATTCAAAGGCAATCCTATAAGTTGGAATGATGGCATTCCATATTTCATGTCAATCAATTAGTTAGAGGGAAAATATCCTCATTATTCCATTATGAACTAGTTCTCATATATTCTGGTGTGAGACACATAGATTAACTACTCCTAAGGAGCAATGGGATGAGAGTGTTTGTGATTTTTACACTACAAGGGTAATTGAAATAGAGGAACACTTCATCCTTGAGTGTCCTTTAGACATATGAGTGAAATATTCTAAAAAATTAATATTTGGTTGCATAGTTGACACATTTGAGGAAACAAATTAAAGATGTTGGGGGAGATGTTAACCCAATTCAACAAAAGGTAAAGTAACATTCTATAAGATACCTTGGATCTCAATAATCTTTGAGTGGTTAGAGTAATTGGTGTAAATGGTAGTTCTATAGACCATTTGATCTCATGGACATAATTAAGACTATTTCATTCATTCATTCAATTTATTTTTAAAAAATGATTTTCTTATCCACCCCAAGGTTCACTACCACCACCTCCTAGAGGCATATAAATCATTCATGTAGTCACAGTCATTTCTCCCCTCACTTCCAATAGGGGAGATGGAAGTCTCTACTACCACCTAAAAAATATGATACAACTCCCTCCCAGAGGGGTTCCCCTATTCGCACTACTATTTAAACTCATTCGACCAATGGATGGGAAATATATATGACTTTGGACCCCCTAGGATGTTTGTGTGGCACCATATCCTTCTTCAATAAAACTTTCCACTTAGACTAGTCTGCCACTCAAAGATGATCCTCCACATCCTCCCTTGGGTGTCATGGCATGTGCTTATTTCTCTTTTGGTTTATAATGTGATTTTGAGCATCGTCTACTAATGTAATGTGGTTTTGAGCATAATGTTTTATTTGGATTAGTTTTTTGTTTCTTATTTTTTGTTGTCATGTTCTAATCCAACATTTTGTCCTCTAGTATGGAATCTGAGCCATGAATTCCAACCAGCTATGTTGCTATGTAACCTTATGTACTTTTATTATTTTTATAATAAAGTTATATTAAAAAAATCTAATGGAAATAAAACTTTCTTGAATTTAAAGTTTGTAATTTTGTTGAAAATATTTAGAAGTGTACAACTAGAGTAAAATGCACAATGCCTTGAACACAATCTCAACGTGACCATAATGACATATGTAATAAAGATATGAGGACTTTGGTGGAATAGAGGTGGTGTTGTTATATTTTTTACGTATCCAAACCAAAAAAATGAACAAGGGTTCTCAAGAATATAAAATAAAAGTATATCAAATTGATTATCAAATGTATATATTCATATTCTTTTGTGGAAACAAAATTTAGGTCAAAGTAAATTTGAATAAATTTAGGGATCCCTAGCTCATCTAAAATAAATCTTAGGTATAGTAGATATAACCATTAGCTACAAATATAAGTAAACTTTGTTGGCATTATATATTTTTATTTCTATTTAAATTTTCAAGTGTAAAGTGGAATTATTTTTCAATGGAACATGAAGGGTAGTTTAAGGTCGATCCCTAAAAATAACAACAACCACTTTCAAACTCACTAGTGATACAAACATGATTAATAATGTCCCCTGATATAAAATGGTAAAATCACAAAAATAAAAAACAATAGAGCTCTTAGAGGGCTTATTGCATTAAAGTCCATGAGCATAAAATAAGGGAAGATGTTAAATCCCCTATAAGAACATTGATGTTAATAATAAAACTAAGGATGCATATATATGGAAGGCTTTTACAACATGCACTTTGACTTCAGCCCCACACCCTTGATGCTTACCCCATCAAAAATCATTTAAATGACCTAACCCCCTAAATACTCTCTATTATACTAACCTCTATTTTATGTGGTTAAAAAAAACCCAGTATGCATGTACATGGTATTATATTTACCCTTAGTAAATACACCACATTGTGTTCTCCTTCTTCTCTCTTCTTTTGATTTCATGGGCTTGTGATGGTATTTATAAACCCATCACTAGTATATTTATATCCTTTTTCTCAACATTTGTGTCAAAATCACCAAAAAAAAATTTCAAGGTTTTTTTTTCATGATCTAATGTGAAAGTTTGCATGACGTAATTTTGTTAGTAGCATTGATACAAACCATATTTTAGCATCTGACTTGGTGAAGATTGGTCATAGCTCTTATTGATGTAACTTGTGTCACCCAAATTTACATCAATAAGTGTGTTAGTCTTATTATGTCAGTATTGTTGAATTTTCCAATATTTTAATCTGTTAATTTTGCATTTTTGGAGGGAAAAATTGTAGGCATTAAAAAAGTGGTTGGTTGATGCAATTTACATTAGCATTGACACAATATGGATTAGAGGCGATAGTTTTTTTTTACATGAGAGGTGATCTTTTTACGTTTTATTAGAATAATCAAAAGTTTTTTTGTTAGATAATTTGCATTAGAATAATTTTTTTTATTTTTTTCTCTTATAACGGTTCCCTTCTCTTCATAAACCATGATATAACAATCATTATTGTTATTTTAATGTCATGATCATCCCACACACTTCAAGGAAATGAATTGGAATCAATAATAATGGATGTCATGACCATGTTTTCCAAATACAACCAACTGATTTCAAACATTTCACTAGAAATGCTTTCCATCTCTAATCTCAATCTAAATATATAAAGAGGCATTAGACAGAACTATTGTAGACATACATTTTAATTATATATTTTTTGACATGTTGATGTGTAGGAGTTTGGTGATGGTGGCATATGCATTAACCAAATGCTAGCTAATCAACATATGCTTATGTTGTGGGAATTTTAAAAACCTTTGCATACAACAAAAAAATCATAAGATTGAGTCACATTAATCATCACAAATAAATTTATCATGAGGTCAATTCATATTACCTAGCCTCCTCCTTTGTTTTACCCATCCATACCATCACATTTTCATAACATAATAAAATGTTGTCATTGGTTCAAAGAGTTAAGGAATAATAATAGAAAATAAATAACCCCTTTCCCTGCAACATCATCAACCTACAACCAAATGGTTTGGCTTCACCAAATGTAATGATAAATTGACCATTTCAATTTATCTAGCATGCTCTTAACATGTGCCAAAATTCCTAAGTAAAATACTTATTTCTCATATCATGAATAGTGAAAGTCTTAAATATGTAATTCCTGATCAATACATCCATCATTGTCATTCCACATAAAATGCATGCAAACCATCTGATTTATATTCATAGATGTTTCATGTCATTTTTTTTATTAATTTGTGGGCATAAAATCACACCAATATAATGACGAGGATTTATTTTTTCCTTAAACCTATACACACCTTAATTCCACCACCCTAATTCTATCGTCAATGCATCCTAACTAATTCACACTAACACCATTTAATTAATCACACCATTTTAATTAATTAACCTTATTTAATCCTAACATATCACTCCATGAAAAATTAGATAATTAATCATTATTAATTAGTTAATTAATTCCTACCTAATTCTATGCACACACAATCAATAAAAATAAATTAAAAAATATTAATTATCCTCAATCCATGTCATCACCCCATGTTGACTCCTCATCAAAAAATAATCATATCCACTCATCAATCCATGCAATCAATTAAATCCTTGATTTAATCTTACACATCCAAAAAAATAAAATAAATCAAGTAAATAAAAAATCAATCAAAGTAGTTTTAAAATAAATAAAAGCATGCAAGTCTTAGATCAAACGAGTTAATCTCATCCATCTAAACTCAAATTTGCCAAATAAATCAAGTTAATCTAAGCCACTCATCCTCCCATCCAAAAATCTATAAATTCACCCATCATCCTTCAATATGAATCTAAATTGCCTTAAGGACCCCTATCAGTAAGAAAAATGACCCCATATTATTGATCAATTGGGCCTCAATAAATTTATATAGGAGGATCGATCAAACATGTGAGCCTCTAAGTAATAATATTATGCCTCTTATCTCTTGAAGGACTTTGTAAAATATGTATGAATAGTAGATGTTTTGAGAAGATTCAAGTTTAAGCTTTAGGCAGGAGTTTTCTCAATTTGTTCGATAAGGTTGTATTATCCTTCAGGGGTAGGCAAAGGAGGCCTTTGGATAGTGATCTTGTTATGCCTAGATGTTACATCACCATATAGGGCTTTGGTTTTAATCATTACGACATAATTGTGTGTATGTTAAAAAAAATAACCAACAACTACATCATCAAAATGAGGAGCTTTTTAGAATTGATGTTATTAGCTTGAGCATTTTGACCTTGATTCAGTTATGGATAAGGTTTATCATGTTTTGGAAATGGGTATTGATATATCACCAATTTTGGATTCTTTGATGTGGATGCATCTACTTTGGGTTCAATATCTTTGTTATCAATCAGATATTGAATGTAATTTTATAACTTCATGTATTGATTGGTTGAATGTTTTTTGATTTTGTGAAACTCACAGTATTCATTCTCTTTGTACCATATGGTCTTTAGTTTTATTTCATCAAAGATCTTGGTTTGTGGAAAAATGATCATGTTTATAGTGACCAATTGATGAAAGACAGCATCTAATAATTCCCCTAGAGGAGTTTAGTTCCTTATTTTGATCTGTTGTTTAAGATCCCCTTAGTTAATTAATTCTTACCTAATTCTATGCACACACAATCAATAAAAATAAATTAAAAAATATTAATTATCCTCACTCCATGTCATCACCCAATGTTGACTCCTCATCAAAAAATAATCATATCCACTCATCAATTAACTCCTTGATTTAAGCTTACACATCCAAAAAAATAAAATAAATCAAGTAAATAAAAAATCAATCAAAGCAGTTGTAAAATAAATCAAATCATGCAATCCTTAGATCAAACGAGTTAATCTCATCCATCCAAACTCAAAGTTGCCAAATAAATTAAGTTAATTTTAGCCATTCATCCTCCCATCCAAAAATCTATAAATTCACCCATCATCTGTCAATATGAATCTAAATTTCCTCAAAGACCCCTATCAATAAGAAAAAGGACCCCATATTATTGATCAATCGGACTTCAATCAATTTATACAAGAGGATCAATCAGACGTGTGAGTCTCTAAGTAATAATATCAGGCCTCTTAACTCTTGAAGTACTTTGTACAAGATGTATGAATAGTAGATGTTTTGAGAAGATTCAAGTTTAAGCTTTAGGCAGGAGTTTTCTCAAGTTGTTAAATAAGGTTGTATTATCCTTCAGGGGTAGGAAAAGGAGGCCTTTGGATAGTGATCTTTTTATGCCTAGTTGTTACATCACAATATAGGGCTTCGATTTTAATTGTTACAACATAATTGTGTGTATGTTAAAAAAATGACCAACAACTACATCATCAAAATGAGGAGCTTTTTAGAATTGATGTTATTAGATTGAGCATTTTGACCTTGATTCAGTTGTGGACAAGGTTTATCATGTTTTCGAAATGGGTATTGATATATCACCAAGTTTTGATTCTTTAATGTGGATGCATCTACTTTGAGTTCAATATCTTTGTTATCAATCAGATATTGAATGTAATTTTCTAACTTCATGTATTGATTGGTTGAATGTCATTTGATTTTGTGAAAATCACAGTATTCATTCTCTTCGTACCATATGGGATTTAGTTTTATTTCATCAAAGGGCTTGGTTTGTGGGAAAATGATCATGTTTATAGTGACCAATTGATCAAAGACAACATCTAATAATTCCCCTATAGGAGTATAGTTCCTTATTTTGATCTCTTGTTTAAGATCCCCTTAGATAATTAATTCCTACCTAATTCTATGCACACACAATCAATAAAAATAAATTAAAAAATATTAATTATCCTCACTCCATGTCATCACCCCATGTTGACTCCTCATCAAAAAATAATCATATCCACTCATCAATCCATGCAATCAGTTGACCCCTTGATTTAAGCTTACACATCCAAAAAAATTAAATAAATAAAATAAATAAAAAATCAATCAAAGTAGTTTTAAAATAAATCAAAGCATGCAAGCCTTAGATCAAATGAGTTAATCTCATCCATCCAAACTCAAAGTTTCCAAATAAATCAAGTTAATCTTAGCCATTCATCCTCCCATCCAAAAATCTACAAATTCACCCATCATCCTTCAATATGAATCTAAATTGCCTCAAAAACCCCTATCAATAAGAAAAAGGCCCCATATTATTGATCAATTAGGCCTCAATCAATTTATATAAGAGGATAGATCAGACGTATGAGCCTCTGAGTAATAATATTAGGCCTCTTAACTCTTGAAGTACTTTGTACAAGATGTATGAATAGTAGATTTTTTGAGAAGATTCAAGTTTAAGCTTTAGGCAGGAGTTTTCTCAAGTTGTTCGATAAGAATGTATTATCCTTCAGGTGTAGGCAAAGGAGACCTTCAGATAGTGGTCTTGTTATGCCTAGTTGTTACATCACAATATAGGACTTTGATTTTAATGGTTATGACACAATTGTGTGTATGTTAAAAAAATGACCAACAACTACATCATCAAAATGAGGAGCTTTTTAGAATTGATGTTATTATCTTGAGCATTTTGACCTTGATTCAGTTGTGGACAAGGTTTATCATGTTTTGGAAATGGGTATTGATATATCACCAATTTTGGATTCTTTGATGTGGATGCATCTACTTTGAGTTCAATATCTTTGTTATCAATCAGATATTGAATGTAATTTTATAACTTCATGTATTGATTGGTTGAATGTCTTCTGATTTTGTGAAACTCAAAGTATTCATTCTCTTTGTACCATATGGGCTTTACTTTTATTTCATCAAAGGGCTTGGTTTTTGGAAAAATGATCATGTTTATAGTGACCAATTGATGAAAGACAACATCTAATAATTCCCCCAGAGGAATATAGTTCCTTATTTTGATCTCTTGTTTAAGATCCCCTTAATTAATTCCTACCTAATTCTATGCACACACAATTAATAAAAAGAAATTAAAAAATATTAATTATCCTCACTCCATGTATTCACCCCATGTTGACTCCTCATCCAAAAATAATCATATCCACTCATCAACCCATGTAATAAATTAACTCCTTGATTTAAGCTTACACATCTAAAAAAATTTAAAAAATCAAGTAAATAAAAAATTAATCAAAGTAGTTTTAAAATAAATCAAAGCATGCAAGCCTTAGATCAAACAAGTTAATCTCATCCATACAAACTCAAAGTTGCCAAATAAATCAAGTTAATCTCAACCATTCATCCTCCCATCCAAAAATATATAAATTCACCCATCATCCTTCAATATGAATATAAATTGCCTCAAGGACCCCTATCAGTAAGAAAAAGTACCCCATATTATTGATTAATCAGGCCTCAATCAATTTATATAGGAGGATCGATCAAATGTGTGAGCCTCTGAGTAATAAGATTAGGCCTCTTATCTCTTGAATGACTGTGTACAAGATGTATGAATATTAGATGTTTTGTGAAGATTTAGGTTTAAGCTTTAGGCAGGATTTTTCTCAAGTTGTTCAATAAGGTTATATTATCCTTCAGGGGTAGGCAAAGGATTCCTTTGGATAGTGATCTTATTATGCCGAGTTGTTACATCACAATATAGGGCTTTGATTTTAATGGTTGCAACACAATTATGTGTATGTTAAAAAAATGACCACTAACTACACCATCAAAATGAGGAGCTTTTTAGAATTTATGTTATTAGCTTAAGAATTTTGACCTTGATTCAGTTGTGGACAAGGTTTATCATGTTTTGGAAATGGGTATTGATATATCACCAATTTTGGATTCTTTGATATGGATGCATCTACTTTGAGTTCAATATCTTTGTTATCAATCAGATATTGAATGTAATTTTATAACTTCATGTATTGATTGGTTGAATGTCTTTTGATTTTGTGAAACTCACAGTATTCATTCTCTTTGTACCATATGGGCTTTAGTTTTCTTTCATCAAAGGGCTTGGTTTGTGGAAAAATGATCATGTTTATAGTGACCAATTGATGAAAGACAACATCTAATAATTCCCCTAGAGGAGTTTAGTTCCTTATTTTGATCTGTTGTTTAAGATCCCCTTAGTTAATTAATTCTTACCTAATTCTATGCACACACAATCAATAAAAATAAATTAAAAAATATTAATTATCCTCACTCCATGTCATCACCCCATGTTGACTCCTCATCAAAAAATAATCATATCCACTCATCAATCCATGCAATCAATTAACTCATTGATTTAAGCTTACACATCCAAAAAAATAAAATAAATCAAGTAAATAAAAAATCAATCAAATTAGTTTTGAAATAAATCAAAGCATGCAAGCCTTAGATCAAACGAGTTAATCTCATCCATCCAAACTCAAATTTGCCAAATAAATCAAGTTAATCTCAGCCATTCATCCTCCCATCCAAAAATCTATAAATTCACCCATCATCCTTCAATATGAATCTAAATTACCTCAAGGACCCCTATCAGTAAGAAAAAGGACCCCATATTATTGATCAATCGAGCCTCAATCAATTTATACAAGAGGATTGATCAGACATGTGAGCCTCTGAGTAATAATATCAGGCCTCTTAACTCTTGAAGGATTTTGTACAAGATGTATGAATAGTAGATGTTTTGAGAAGATTCAGGTTTAAGCTTTATGCTGGAGTTTTCTCAAGTTTTTTGACAAGGTTATATTATCCTTCAGGGGTAGGCAAAGGAGGCCTTTGGATAGTGATCTTGTTATGCCTTGTTGTTACATCACAATATAGGGCTTTGATTTTAATGGTTATGACACAATTGTGTGTATGTTAAAAAAATGACCAACAACTACATCATCAAAATGAGGAGCTTTTTAGAATTGACGTTATTAGCTTGAGCATTTTGACCTTGATTCAGTTGTGGATAAGTTTTATCATGTTTTATAAATGGGTATTGATATATCACCAATTTTGGATTCTTTGATGTGGATGCATCTACTTTGAGTTCAATATCTTTGTTATCAATCAGATATTGAATGTAATTTTATAACTTCATGTATTGATTGGTTGAATGTCTTTTGATTTTGTGAAACTCAGTAATCATTCTCTTTGTACCATATGGGCTTTACTTTTATTTCATCAAAGGGCTTGGTTTGTGGGAAAATGATCATGTTTATAGTGACCAATTGATAAAAGACAACATCTAATAATTCCCACATAGGAGTATAGTTCCTTATTGTGATATCTTGTTTAAGATCCCCTTAGATAATTAATTCCTACCTAATTCTATGCACACATAATCAATAAAAATAAATTAAAAAATATTAATTGTCCTCACTCCATGTCATCACCCAATGTTGACTCCTCATTAAAAAATAATCATATCCACTCATCAATCCATGAAAACCATTAACTCCTTGATTTAAGCTTACACATCCAAAAAAATTAAATAAATCAAGTAAATACAAAATCAATCAAAATAGTTTTAAAATAAATCAAAGCATGCAAGCCTTAGATCAAACAAGTTAATCTCATCCATCCAAACTCAAAGTTGCCAAATAAATCAATTTAATCTCAACCATTCATCCTCCCATTCAAAAATCTATAAATTCACCCATCATCCTTCAATATGAATCTAAATTGCCTCAAGGACCACTATTAATAAAAAAAAGGACCCCATATTATTGATCAATCGAGCCTGAATCAATTTATATAGGAGGATCGATCAGATGTGTGAGCCTCTGAGTAATAATATCAGGCCTCTTAACTCTTGAAGGACTTTGTATAAGATGTATGAATAGTAGATGTTTTGTGAATATTCAGGTTTAAGCTTTAGGTAGGATTTTTATCAAGTTGTTATATTAGGTTGTATTATCCTTCAGGGTTAGGAAAAGGAGGCCTTTGGATAGTGATCTTGTTATGCCTAGTTGTTACATCACAATATAGGGCTTTGATTTTAATGGTTATGACACAATTGTGTGTATGTTAAAAAAATGACCAACAACTACATCATCAAAATGAGGAGCTTTTTAGAATTGATGTTATTAGCTTGAGCATTTTGACCTTGATTCAGTTGTGGACAATGTTTATCATGTTTTGTAAATGGGTATTGATATATCACCAATTTTTTATTCTTTGATGTGGATGCATCTACTTTGAGTTCAATATCTTTGTTATCAATCAGATATTGAATGTAATTTTATAACTTCATGTGTTGATTAGTTTAATGTCTTTTGATTTAGTGAAACTCACAGTATTCATTCTCTTTGTACCATATGGGCTTTATTTTTATTTCATCAAAGGGCTTGGTTTGTGGAAAAATGATCATGTTTATAGTTACTAATTGATGAAAGACAACAGCTAATAATTCCCCCAGAGGAGTATATTTCCTTATTTTGATCTCTTGTTTAAGATACCCTTATTTAATTAATTCCTACCTAATTTTATGCACACACAATCAATAAAAATAAGTTAAAAAATATTAATTATCCTCACTCCATGTCATCACCTCATGTTGACTCCTCATCAAAAAATAATCATATCCACTTATCAATCCATGAAATCAATTAACTCACTGATTTAAGCTTACACATCCAAAAAAATTAAATAAATCAAGTAAATAAAAATAATAATCAAAGTAGTTTTAAAATAAATCAAAGCATGCAAGCCTTAGATCAAATGAGTTAATCTCAGCCATTCATCCTCCCATCCAAAAATATATAAATTCACCCATCATCCTTCAATATGAATTTAAATTGCCTCAAAGACCCTTATCAGTAAGAAAAAGGACCCCATGTTATTGATCAATCAGGCCTCAATCAATTTATATAGGAGGATCGATCAGACGTATGAGCCTCTGAGTAATAATATCAGGCCTCTTAACTCTTGAAGTACTTTGTACAAGATGTATGAATAGTAGATGTTTTGAGAAGATTCAAGTTTAAGCTTTAGGCAGGAGTTTTCTCAAGTTGTTCGATAAGAATGTATTATCCTTTAGAGGTAGGTAAAGGAGGCCTTTGGATAGTGATCTTGTTATGCCTAGTTGTTACATCACAATATAGGACTTTAATTTTAATGGTTATGACACAATTGTGTGTATGTTAAAAAAATGACCAACAACTACATTATCAAAATGAGGAGCTTTTTAGAATTGATGTTATTAGCTTGAGCATTTTGACCTTGATTTAGTTGTGGACAAGGTTTATCATGTTTTGGAAATGGGTATTGATATATCACCAATTTTGGATTCTTTGATGTGGATGCATCTACTTTGAGTTCAATATATTTTTTATCAATCAAATATTAAATGTAATTTTATAAATTCATGTATTGATTGGTTGAATGTCTTTTGATTTTGTGAAAATCACAGTATTCATTCTCTTTGTACCATATGGGATTTAGTTTTCTTTCATCAAAGGGCTTGGTTTGTGGAAAAATGATCATGTTTATAGTGACCAATTGATGAAATACAACATCTAATAATTTTCCTAGAGGAGTATAGTTCCTTATTTTGATCTCTTGTTTAAGATCCCCTTAATTAATTCCTTCCTAATTCTATGCACACATAATCAATAGAAATAAATTAAAAAATATTAATTATCCTCAATCCATGTCATCACCCCATGTTGACTCTTCATCAAAAAATAATCATATCCACTCATCAATCCATGCAATCAATTAACTCCTTGATTTAAGCTTACACATCTAAAAAAATTTAAAAAATCAAGTAAATAAAAAATCAATCAAAGTAGTTTTAAAATAAGTCAAAGCATGCAAGCCTTAGATCAAATGAGTTAATCTCATCCATATAAACTCAAAGTTGCCAAATAAATCATGTTAATCTCAACCATTAATCCTCCCATCCAAAAATCTATAAATTCACCCATCATCCTTCAATATGAATATAAATTGCCTCAAGGACCCCTATCAGTAAGAAAAAGGACCCCATATTATTGATCAATTGAGCCTCAATCAATTTATATAGGAGGATCGATCAGACGTGTGAGCCTCTAAGTAATAATATCAAGCCTCTTAACTCTTGAAGGACTTTGTACAAGATGTATGAATAGTATATGTTTTGGGAAGATTCAAGTTTAAGCTTTAGGCAGGAGTTTTCTCAAGTTGTTCGATAAGGTTGTATTATCCTTCAGGGTTAGGCAAAGGAGGCATTTGGATAGTGATCTTATTATGCCTAGTTGTTACATCACAATATAGGGCTTTGATTTTAATGGTTATGACACAATTGTGTGTATGTTAAAAAAATGACCAACAACTACATCATCAAAATGAGGAGCTTTTTAGAATTGATGTTATTAGCTTGAGCATTTTTACCTTGATTCAGTTGTGGACAAGGTTTATCATGTTTTGGAAATGGGTATTGATATATCACCAATTTTGGATTCTTTGATGTGGATGCATCTACTTTGAGTTCAATCTCTTTGTTATCGATCAAATATTGAATGTAATTTTCTAACTTCATGTATTGATTGGTTGAATGTCTTTTGATTTTGTGAAACTCACAGTATTCATTCTATTTGTACCATATGGGATTTAGTTTTTTTTCATCAAAGGGCTTGGTTTGTGGAAAAATGATCATGTTTATAGTGACCAATTGATGAAATACAACATCTAATAATTCCCCCAGAGGAGTATAGTTCCTTATTTTGATCTCTTGTTTAAGATCCCCTTAGAAATGCTAATGGTGGAAGTACTTTGGATAGCCTAAATATGTTTTGAATTAGTAATGTTGTCACCGACAACATTTTTTTTTTGATAAAGAATTTTTATTTTTCTAATTGTTTTTTATTATGATGGTCCTTATGGAAAATTTTCAACAATCCTTTAGTGACAAAAGCTTTATTAACCTGAAATCCTTTTTCAATGATTTCATCAAAGATAGTAACACAATGAACTTGTAGATGAAAGTTCATTTTTTTATTAAGGTTGGTAACAAAGATACTGACTAACTGTGTCTTTGGGATTGACCAAGGGAATATGATAGCTAAGCTTCTCCATATTTTCAAGAATGAAGTTAAACTTTCTCTATTCCTTTGTTTACTGTTACATAAGTCTATCATTGTAAGTTCATGTTCAACGTTATAGAAGTGTTTGAAAAATATTTTAGATAAATATGTAAAGGTTGTGATGGATCCCTTAGGAAAATTTAAAACACATTCTTAATCTTTGCCCTCTAGACTCCAAGGGAATAATTTGACTAAGTAATTATCACTATATGAAACTTATTAGCAAGACATGAAGAAGTTTTTGACATGTTCTCTCGGATCACCTTTTACAGTGTATTTAAACCCAAGTGGCTCAAAGTCAGGGGGAAAGGGTACTCATATCATTTCTCTATCAAAGGGATATGGGTACCAACTCCTCAAATTTATAATTTTTGTTTTGAACATGATTTCCTTCATATAGTCCTTGGAGAGCATCCTTCATAATTTGTCATTCTTGGGAAAGTGATGTACCATTGAGTTGTAATGATGGGGATAGGATAATTTAGGGTTTTACAATTCAAAGACAAAGATCATGATAGATATCCATGAGTAATGATCATGATAGATATGGCATGCCACATAATTATTTATCATACCCTGACCCAATCACAATTGATACTTCCCATCCATGACAAGGGACCCCTTCACCATGTGATAAGACACTTCCCATGATCTTTCCATTGATATGATAACTTGTTAATTTTTTTGAATCCTAAATATTCAAAAAAATACAAATATATGTATATATATATATATATATATATATATATATATATATATATATATATATATATATATATATATTTAAATATTTAAAAAATAAATTGAGTACTTGATCATAACATGATTACTAGTTACATTATTTACAATGCATTTTATTTATCATAGGTCTAGTAGATGACATATTTTTTACATACAAACATGTGTTTCATTATATATGAGTGTTATAAAGTACATATAGATTACACTTAGACATACAAATGTTGGTCTTTCCTATACCAAGTGGCCATTCCAATATTGCGGGCATCTTGTTCCATAACTTTCATTATTGCATGTTATATCTTTCCATGAACTTTATGCCATGTTGAGCTACCTATATTGATTACACACTTCTTGCTAGTTACTCATATATTACAGAGTGATACATTATATGCCAATATATTACGAAGTGACATTTATATATATGGAAAGTATATTCTCTCTCCTTGTTATATGTTCCATTGATGGTGTTACTCTTTTATATGATAAACTACTTTATGCGTGACTATTGAGTGTGGTCACTAGGGCCTTACTTTATGCGACATTATTGATTTCCCTTGTTTGTGACATATTTATGTTCTTTTTGTGTGTTACTCTTGGCCTTGTTTGTTTAAACATTTTATGTCCCTTGTATATGGGCCTTAACTTTATATGTGACACTAATATTTGCACTTTTTGAGCTTGTTGACATAGATTCGTGCCATGATCTATACCATGCACTGTTACTATGTAGTCTTATTTATTTACACTTCTCCTACATGCTTCATTGATGCAACTATCTAGACATGACACTTATGTGTACTGAATTACATATGTTACATATATACCTTGATTGATATATACACTAATATGTTAACATATGCTCCACATGATCAAATGATATTACATGATTCTACCTTTATACTTTGCATGACACAATAAAATATTCTTTTGAGATGAGTGAATTACATGATACATCCCTCATCTCAAAAGGGGAGCATTATAGTAGGCTTTTCATAGAGACATAAACCTTCATGAGTAAAAAAAACATATAAGAGTATATATTTTAGATATTCAGAATAGTTCAGTTATCATATAGTTTAGATACATGATATATATTAAGAGATTGATATAAATTACAAGGGCATATTCCATGCATATGCACTCATTCTAAAAACACTTAAGCACACATTCATACACACGTGGGTACATATGAATGAGGATATACATAAAAATTTATAATAATATGAATTATAGGTTTCCACATAAAAATACATCTACGATAAATGTTCTCAAATTCAACATATAGGATACATAACATTATATATATTAATTAATTCATATTCAATGGGAATAATAATTGTTTGTGCACACATGTACACATTGAAAATTCATAGGAATACTTGTTCATGTACATAGATACACATTTCATATTTAGGAGGCATGATATTGGTTCATGCATAATAACACAATACAATTGAATGGAAAATGGTTGTCATTTCACTTCATACTTATCAAATTTGTAGTCATTATGGGGGCATGGACATGGTATATACTCTTTTAATCATTTTTTTACATGTATCAAACTTGAGCAAATTATTACAGTTGAGTATATAACCATATGTAGTGTTTGATTCATTTTCTTTGAGCAAACTTGGCATGATGATTTTCTCATTTACCTATGTATTTATTTCTTTGAGAAAAACTAGCTTGATGGTTCTCTCTTTTAATTGCATAGTTATTTGGGTTAGTAATTTATGTAATTTTCTTGACATTCATGTTGGTGGGGTCATATTTCCTTACCAACCAAAGAGCATACATAGTTTCAAAAAATTGTGGCACAATTACCCTAACTGTCCATGTGCTTCAGCAAGGAAGCACAAGTTTCTTCAATGCTTCAAAGAGGAAGCATCAAATATTTAATTCTTTCATAATCCATATAAATCAATCTCATATTTTTTGAAATGACTGTGTTAACTTTTTATCCTCTACATTTCAGGTCACTACCCATGATCCTTCATCAGGAGAAAGAAGAATAACGAATGTGGAACATCAGATATAGTCCTTCCTATTTAGAAGCAAGGAAAGGCAAGGGGATAGCCATTATTGAAATTTTATCCATTTTCATTACTAAAAATACTATTAAAATTATTAATTTTATTATTAAAAAAATCTTTCTTCATTCTTAGAAACTGGCCATTATCTTTATTAGTTAAATTAATTAAAATATTTTTTTTGGTTTTGTTTTTTTAATTAATTATTAAAAACCAAAATTAATCTTATTTAGTGAGATAGTATTTCCACAGTCTATTGGTCAAATTAGAGATTTTTTTAGATAAAACTGTGTTAAATTTTTTGGACCAACATTTCGGTTCACACTTCATGAACCATCATCAGGGTGTAAGAATGAATTAGTTGATATTGCAGACCAAGTTATTCCTTTATAGATACAACAATAAAGTTAAATGATGTCCTTATTTGTCAAAAATTAGGTGAGGAGGGGAACACAAAAAGAAAAGAGATCTCAAAAATTATAAATTAATAATAAAATAAAGATACAAATAATATAAATAAAACAAAAATAATACCCATTGATAAAATAAAATTAAGATTAAAATTTATTAATTGTTAAGAATTAAAAAATTTAAGATTATAAATGTTTTTAATTATGTTAATTTAATAATTGTTGATATAAGTTTATTAATTTGATTTAAATTACAAATTATAACTTCCATATTATAAATTATAAGTCGTGTATTATAAATTATAAGTTAAAGATTATAAATACTTAACTTATATAATGTAAATAAACCTTTATAAATTATCAATTCTAAATTATTAATTTATAAATTGTAATATTATAAATTATAATAATTAATATATAAAATAACATTATAATTTAACATAGCCAATTGTAATTATGAATAAGATTAACACAAAAATGAAATTAAAATAATAATTAAATACTACACCTAGTGAATTCTAAATTATGAATTACAAATTATAATTGTAAGTCATAAAATGAAAATTATAGATTGTAAAATATAAATTTGCACATTGTACATTATTAATTATAAATTAGAATTACACGCTAAAGAACCCAAAATTTGTGATTTATCAAACAAAACCTAAAAGTAGTAAGAAAATCCTAAAAGTTATAAATATTAAATTCAAAAAAGAGAGAAATAAAAATGGTGGAGGTTAGGGGAAAAGTATGGGGGGGGTGGGGGTGGACGGGGGATGAAGGGGGTGGAAAAGGATAGGGCAAATAAACAAGCATAAAAAACTTAAAAATAAAAAGAAAAATTAGGTAAGGGGTGGGGGGGGAGGTTAGTTGAGATGAAAATCAATGAGGATGGATTAAGTTTAAGATAAGTCTGCAGGTTTGGTTTAACTCAAGACCACTATCATGGTTGAGATTATTATCATACTTATGAATATATAAAGCCTCCCTCAGATGATGTTTGAAAAAATTGTTCTTCATGGTAATAACCATAGTCTCTTTAGTACAAATATGATGACGCGTCTTGAAGGAGTTTTCTACTAGGGAAAACTTGACCAACCTCTCTTTGTTTATGTCTGCCACATGTTCGTTGATCCTAGTCTTGATGAAGTGACATATCTCACCAATGTATGACACTCCACAAGAATAGCCAATTTTATGTACCCCACTTCTCAGAGTTAGCTCTAATTTATTTTTGGAAGATTTGACCATACTTCTTAGTTTTTTATGGGGGAGAAAAGTAGTATGGATATTGTTGCTTTTTAAAATCTTGGCAATTTTATTAGAGATCCCTTTTATTTATTTTTTATTTATATTTTTTTTAATTATTAATTTATAAATTTTGAGCTCTCTTTTCTTTTTGTGTTCCCCTCCTCGCCTACTTTTTGACACACAAGGACATCACTAAAAAAAAATTATTATTATATATAAAGGAATAGTTTGGTCTGTAATATCAACTAATTCATTCTCATACCTTGATGATGGTTCATGGAGTGTGAACTAAAATGTTGGTCCAAAAACTCTAACACATTTTTATCCAATTTTTTTTTTAATTTAATCTTATTTATCAAATTAGTATTAATAGTTGTAATTAAATAAAATAATAAATAATAAATAAACCAAGAATGCTAAATAAAATAAACCTTCGTATAACTTGTCTAAAATTAGTTTTTAAGCATTACCAATGACTAGACCCTATTTAAATTGTAGGGATGTTTACTGATTCTATGGCCTCCCTTAGTTTTTGTTAGTGAAAATGGTTCTCTACGGTGATGACCTTAGCTTGCTCAATGTCGATGGTGTTTTTGGTTTGCAAGAGTGATCCACAAGAGCTTATTTCTCTTCTATTTCAAGACAAATATTTGTAACATGCTCCTTGATTATGTGTGGACTAAAATCAAGGAACATGTTGTAGATATTTGTCTTTAAAAAAAAGAGAAATAAAATCTTGCAAAGCACTCTTTCAAAACCAAGAATGCCATCAACATTGAGCAGACTAAGGTCATCACTATAGAGAACCATTTTCACAAATAAAAATCTAATGGAGGCCATATAAATCAGTAAACATCCCTACAATCTAAATATGGATGGTGGCTTGGGCATTGGTAATACTTGAAAACTAATTTTAGACAAGTTATAAGAATGTTTATTTTCTTTAGTTTTCTCGTTTTACTTATTATTTTTTCCTTTATTTAATTACAACTATTAATAACAATTTAATAAACAACATTAAATTTGGATTTTAATGTCCAATAAAAAACAAAACTAAAAAAGGTATTCTGATTAATTTAAATAATAAAGATTACGACCAGTTTTTTAAAATGAAGAAATAATTTTATAATAATAAAATTAATAATTTTAATAGGATTTTTAGGAATGCAAATAGACAAAAATATATAAATGACTATCCCCTTGCCTTTCCTTATTTCTATTTAGGAATGATTGTATCTGTTATTCCACATTCATCACTCTTTTTTCCCCTGATGAAGGATCATGGGTAGTGATCTGAAACATAGAGGATAAAAAGTTAGCATAGTTAGTCCAAAAAATCAAATATTTAAGGAAGCATCATCTCTAACAAGTTACAAGGACAACATGGTTCTCTCTCTCTCTCTCTCTCTCTCTCTCTCTCTCTCTCTCTCTCTCTCTCTCTCTCTCTCTCTCTCTCTCTCTCTCTCTCTCTCTCTCTCTCTCTCTCTCTCTCTCTCTCTCTCTCTCTCACACACACACACACACACACACACCTTTTTCAAGAGTGACTTACATAATTGGAGCTTCATACCAGTGACCAAGTATGTTTTACACACTTAAGTAAATTTTATCCTTTTACTCTAGCAATTCCATTACTAGAATGAAAGGGATGGCACTTGTAGATACTAAAATATGGGCTTCAGTACTTGACAATGACAAGTTTGACACATATTTACCAAGCATGACTTGAGCACTTAAACAAGGTCATAATACACCATTATCTCACACTTGCATGTTATAATATGAGTCAATCCTTTTATTTTGTTATTATACACCTACATGAACATTATTGTTTATTTTCAACCTACCAAATATCCTACATGGATATCTCTAAACTCTCAATTTAGTCCACTTATATAAAGGTTATCTTTTCCAGAATTGATCAATATTGTTAGTCGATACTAACCTAATTTGGTTGGTATTGACTCATTCCTAACAATGACTATATCATAAAATCAAACCCATCCTCAGGGTCAACCCATTAACCTAACATGTTTATGGCATGAGCAATTATTCAATTAGATCCATATATAAATAAATCAAGGTCTCATTTAAAAAGGAGTTGGCACTTATTTGTTATGCATTTATACACTATTATAATTTGAGCAAATATACCATATTATTCCCAAATTACAAACTATCACTAGAAGTAATCACAATCCAATTCTGAAGCATTATAAATCCAAGTCAAAGCAAATATTGTCAAGTATCAAAGTCAAATCATTAATTGCATACATATTACAAAAGATCATAATTGCATAAGTTTTAACACTAGGTAAGAGAACTACATGTGGCTTGATTTCCCATATTGTATTATTGGATATGTAGATAATGGTCAACCATTAGATAAGGGTGATTGGGGTCATCACAACCTATTACACTTTCCCCCATTTTTATAGGTTTTTAGCCCTTATAGGCATACTCAGGTTTCAAGGCAAAAAATATTGATTTATGTAACTACATATATCATTAGGGTTTATGATCACAAATAAAAAGTAAGTAATACAAGCATAATTGACCATATAGTCACCATTCCCTACTTTTGTGCATGATAGTATCAAACAATGGGGTATTATTGATCGATGATACTAAACCTATTCAACAAAACTAACCCAACAACGTCAAAGAATCACTTTCAAAACCAAATAAACCACATGCCTACTTTATCCTAATTTTCACTTATAGAATACAATTATAGTCATATAGTCAACCAGAAAAGCTAAGTATCATGATCTCCTTAGTACTTTATATAATTAATATACACCACTTATCAAATCAAAAGAATCAATTTCAATCTTTTACATTTAAATTTATGCTTGAATCCCATGTCTTAATATCTGAATTGCATTTCAAAGTTCTATCTTCATTAGATTAATCTTACACGTTAATCTAAATTAAGGTAAAATACCATACCAATAAGGTTCTAATTTGAATTCAAACCCATATATAAATATACAAGCATCTTGGTACATTTAGGTGTTAAGATATTATCTAAAAATGATATCTAACATTTATTGTTCATAGGAATATATTGATTAACTAACATTAATTATCCACATGAATCTATTGAACATATACAAGCATTTAGATAAGTTATAAATCAATCATTAAAGCATTCATTGTAGTATTGAAGTTCATGTTAGTGACACATTTCATCTATTGGTTTTCCTACTTCATGAATTATTATAATTATTGGAGTGTGGTTTTTGATATTTTACATCATTTTAAGGGCATGATAAGAATCAAACTAATTTTAATTTAATTTATATATTAATGTCCATAGGAGGCCAAGAATGACCTATGGGATTGAAGAAAATAATACATTAATCCAATACATTAAGGGAGTGCAAAAACATCTCCAAAAGATACGTAAAGAGAAACAAAATTAATGAAAAATAATGACTATACTATTTGAGGGCCCTAGATCTTCAAATCAATAAATTGTGCATTGCCTTACAGATCCATACCAAGTTGTCTAGGCATGTGGTCTCTTGAGATTCCTTAAGTTTGTTACTTGGAAGTAAAAACTAATCTTCCTAGAATTGTCTGTGTCTGAAGACATCAATTTAAGTGTTTTATTGTGAAGTTGAAGTGTTTTTTGAATATATAAAGTTAAATATTTATGGTACTCACATCGAATGGAGATTCTCAAGTATCCATGAGAATCTCTAAAAAGACAATGGTACCTTCCATGAATCTCATAGTAGATAGGCACTTGAATACAAAATGTTTTTCACTTATAGGTTATAAAAAACATAATTGACATATATGTTCACCCTATAGGAGGGTATGATCAAATTTTATTCATAGCTGACAAGAGAAAATATGAATTGAGCTAAAGGGATCATTAAACATGATGATAACATCCTCTTCATGTATCCAAGAATTTGATTCGATCCTCATGAAAATAGGAATAAAATTGGATATAATGAATAAGTTTTAGTTTCAAAGGCTCTTTGATATTAAACCATGTAAATTTAAAGTAATATTTACTAATCTCTTCATGAATAGTTATGTTGAATTCATGTTTAGTCAGTTGAAGAGAATTAATAGAAAACCCAAGAGGAGGTAGTCTTTCTATATCAATATACAACTTCTAGAGGAGTGTCATAATTCTTGCATACCAAAAAGATTTGCATCCTTGTTT
>JARHVA010000342.1:617500-675000 GCA_037957365.1 Torreya grandis
AAATTTATATTTCTCAGATGGACTTTTGGTGGGATTAAGATATGGTTAATACTATAGATATTTTGTCTCAACTACGCCAATGTTAACTTATCATTCAACAAATGGAATATAGAGAGAAAAGATTTTTTATCCTTACTACTCTTAAAGGACTGGGTTGCAAAAAAACCTATGCAAAGGATGATTTAGCATTCAACATCTATTGATTTTATTTGTCAAATAGAAATAATTGTATTCAAATGGGTAAATATTGGCTGATTTACCCTTTATTTATAGCAAAAGAGGGAAACCTCAGTTATTTATTTGTTTTGAATCTTTTGACTTGAGATTAGGCTTTCGTATTTTATTTATTTATTTATTTTCACTTAGAAAATCTTGGGCGAGGCTATGTGTCACCTTTAAGATAGTGTGGCATATAGTTGGACCATATTCCTAAGATTAATAAACAAATATCACTTTGGAGTTCCCCCCACAATCACTACATCATTACCTCCCCACACGTTTGGTCATGTTATGAGCCACCTTATTGTAGTGGAGGGATCTAAACTTGAATAGTGCTCTTATGATTGTTCCTCATTACCACTACACAATAACCCCTTAAACTATTCATATTTTATTTATAGTTTTTCAATTATATTTACATGTAGATAGCTTACATCTCATTCTATCTTAGCCTGCCAGTGTTGCCATAACTTAAGTATACTAGTAAAATCATTGTGAGACATTACAAATCCAAACCTATCTTTTCTTATTTGAACCATAATGTAATGAATTATCACTAGAATGTAAGGTCCCAATTCTTTCCATATTTTAATATTACATGGGAACTATAGGTGGGAGTTTCATAATTGCATCCTCCATGGTCAAATATTCAAGAACGTAAGTGACCACTTATGGATTAATAGTTGTCTAGTAGAAAATAACCAATTAGTTTTCTAAGCCAAGTAGATTAAGGGAAGAAACATGAATTTATTTCTTAGTTTATTATTTTAGGTATTATGATCAAACTACCATTCAAATTATTGATATATTAGGTTTTTAATAGTAGTGTACGCTTACATAGGCAAGAAGCATATGCAAATGCACATTGTTGTTACAAGAACACAATTTTTTTCTGCACCATATGTATGAAGCTTTTGTTGCATTTTATCATTCATCATTAAAATTGTATCCAGCAATCCAATACGAATAATTGTCATTTATGTGTCATATTTGTTTTAAGGGTAACAAATTAGGTATCCATGAAATTTATTTACAGATTTTCTAGGAGAAAGAAATATTTGAGGTAGTGTGTACGAGGTCAATTACTAAAATAGTTAGCCATAGGAATTGTTGATAAGAAAATCATGTTTCAATATAAACTATGTTAATCTTATTGTTTTAGGTAATGTTGGGTTAATATTTCTATTTTAGAGTTGTCTTATAACATTAACATTGCCTAGCTACAATTACATTTGTGTTATATTACCTTGGGAAGGACCAAGCATGGCCATATTTATTGACATGCAATGCAACTTGAATCACAAATTAATTAGCTCTATAACTCTTAGATATGAGGGGAACCTCAAATGAAATAAATAAATCTTTTTGAAGTGGGATTCAGGACAAATTTGTTTGCTCAAATAGGTAGTATTTATTTGAGAATTTAGTTTTAGGTTTAAAAAATTGGACACTGGATTCAAAACCATCCAAATTATTTAACTATATTTAAATATGAAGTTGCTTCGACCTTAAAGAATTGTGGGTTATATATTGGTAATTATAACATAATAAGGCATGTAATGGTGAAAATGTTGCATAAATAGTTTTCAGCAAGTTTTGAGTCAGGCTCTATTCTATTTTCTTAAATTTTTTATTTCAAAGAACTAAAATTATATGCAATTAAATTATTGGAAAATTTAAATGTTTTTATGGTTTGAATATCTTCAATCATACCATGATTTTGTTGTAGAATTTATCAATTTTTATTTTAGACCCTTGGATACTGAAAATAAAAAGAAATGTGGGAAAATATAAGGCTATTACTGTCAAGAAACCCATGGCCATGTCTCAAGATTGACTCCATGGTTTAATTAAAAATCCATTTCTAGATTTAATAATTGTTTTCTCCTAGAAACATCTCTTAGATTTTACTTTATTGTTGATACATTCTCATATTTGAGGTTTGAAGCACACAAAATGACTTAATTCTATTTTATTTCCTAGAAACTGGGCTAATTGTATAGGGATGAACTATATGGTAGAAGTCTTCTTGCATATATATGTATGTCCATTATTTTAAATATTTATAAAATTATTTGTTTATTTGTTAGAAAACACAAAGCTTGGAACATAAATTTTGTGCAATCCTAATCACCCATTGTTAACTACAGTTATCATTATCATTATTGTTGATATGCCCTTGGATTTGGTACAAGCCCTTGAAACTACCATCATTTTTTTAACTACATTATGTACTCACTATAGTTAGATAATTTGACTTGGGAATCACATACTACTGGTTATAGGATATACATCACTATTCTAAGATAGTTATTAGATGATATATGGAGTACCTTTGAGGGAGAGTTTGAAGTTATTAGTCTTGTGATGCTTTAATTACTATGTTATGTTGAAGTGAGATTGAGATTATCATTATGTTAACTTGTTTCATTTTGGAAGTGCATCATCTTAAAAAGTTTATTGTATAAGGAGGAAAACAACTATGCAAAAATATGTTTCTTTGAAGAAGATTCTATCACTTAGGAATGTAGGATTGAATATAAACTAATTGTGTTCTAATTTGTCAAATAGTTTTGTAGGTTATTCTACAAATGAATATTTAGTAAATAACTACATATTTTTATAATTTTGAGACACAAACCAAGTACAAATAGTATAAGTTAGTTTCTTTCACTACATTTTTAGTCATTCCTTTCATTTTATCACATGAATCCTCAATGGTTCAGGCATAGGTTACTTGCATTGATATATTTTAGATTTTTGTTTTGTATTTCTCTCCATTGATTTGTAGCTATCATGTAGTTATTTTACATAGCTTATTATAACATGTGCTAGATTTCTAAGTATTTCAATTGTTATATGAATATTAGTTGGAGATATGACAAAGTATTGAAGTAGAACAACCTTGTATGTATATGATTTTAAATTATACGTATACCTATCTTCTAAAGTGGAAACATCTCATTTGGAAAGAAGAAAAAAATCAATAAATTAGGAACTTATAATATGGCTAGGGATTCATTATTAGTTTTAATTTTTTTTAAATTAAATTACATAACTACAAGTTAAACTTAAACTTCTTTGACTCAATATATTTTATTAACATCACAGGAAGGAAATAAATTCATTCTAGAAAAATTTGCCAATGGTAGTAATCTAAAATACATTTGGAAAGATATTCCAGTGTTACATGGATTTCAAGTCTTTTATTGATGTTGATAAACACTAGTTTCAGATGCCACCTATGATATTAGCTTGGGCCTAGTACACATTTTTATTTATTTATTGATGAATTCCCTTTATTGTGTAACCTTTGGATTAAATTCCACATCTAAGTTGTATCTCTTCCATAAAATTCACTTGGGACTTCTACCTAATGTTTTTTGTTTGGGTATGACACATCTAATGAGTTGGATGATGTATTCTAGCCAATTTTAACGTAATATCATGTATCTTGGGGATTTAAACATGAGGCTCAGATTTGGAAGACCCAAGCTTATAAGATTTAAACTCATCCCATTCAATTGAGTACACCTTTTATTATTTGGATAAAACATAACTTATGCTTCTAGATTTATGAACCATAATAGAGCATAAAATACATGTTTATTAGCATTTGATGTTTAGTTCAGCAAGAGAAGTCATACATAAGAGTAATTGTGTTCATACTTTTGTAAGATGCATTCAAATAACACATTTATGAGGGCCATGCCACTCTCCAGTTAAGTTAATTTATTTATTCAATAAATAAATTTTCAAATATTATGAAATAAAGGTTACTTTTAGCACCCTAGTGTTAGAAATTAGGGGTTTGGTTGCTACTTAATTTATATATCACAATGTTGTCAACATGTGAAATTTGAAAATATAGTTATGTTTTTTTTAATTGCTAAAGGTACCTAGGGTTTAAAGAGACCCCAGACCCAACAAAGTGTGAATCCACCCAAATGGAACAACCCTAGAATGGAAATAAGTGAAGAATCATGAATACAAATCAACAGGTTCATAGAGCCAATACAAATATAGGCCTTAGACCCATACAACAAAAAATAAAAGGAGCCAAAAATTAATGGAATGAATATGAAGATATAGATGAGGATTTTTCTGCTACTTCTACATGCTCTAGAGTAGATAAAATAGGTGGAAGGAAATGACCAATGCAAAATCATGACTAATTGACATTTATCTATTTACTTATTTTAGCCTATCCTATTAGAACAATGTTTAGGACGTTGGTCAAGAATAAATATCCCTAAAAGCCTTGTTAGTAAGTCTGAGTGAAAAATGAATTAGTGCTCATCATAACAAGTATAGAGGCTTTTTTGGTAACTAACCCCTAATTAGTCTCAAAAATCTTATTAATGATATAAGAAAGAGTGGGTAACTCCAGGAGTCCCACAATCCTTACGATAATCATATGCAATTCTAGGAGGCTTTCTTGATGAGATGAGCTAAGATGCTTAAAAATTGGGGTCATTTCCCTCACTAAGAATAAAAAGTGTATTAAATCACACTCCCATTGGTTCCATTTCAGCTCTCATATTTATTAATGAAGAACCAAAGTAGAAACCAACATCCATCATGAAACACCTCACTAAGTGGAAGGAGTTCATTATCACACACCCATTCATTTTGAATATTTCTCTGAATGAATTAGTGGAAGGATTCCATACTGACATACCTATTGATTCTAAAAATTACTTTGAAAATATAACTTGATGCAAACTACTTCCTTTTTTATACTTGAATTTGAGTAGACATGCAGTCTCTAGGAAAGAATTATCGTAATTGTTATTGAACACAAATATCAGAGGCTACTATTCCTTATTTTTTGTTTAACATACCCAAAATTTTATCTCTATCTAAGATAAATAACACAATATTTATTAGAGATAAAATGCATACAAATAGTTAATTGGTCTTGGTATTATTTGAAGGGTCAAAGTCTAGAACTATGCAATATCAATAATAGTTATTGCTACCTCATGGTAAAATCCAGCATAGAATGTTTATTGTTAGTATATAAATTATGTCAAAAGAGCATAAAAATTATGCAGGTAGAGTCAGTAGCTCAAAACATACATGTCCTCTATGCAGTCACAATGAACCAAGTTTTCAAATTCCATAGGTCATTTATAAGCATTTTGAGGGAAATGCATAGGCATATAAAACTAAAACCTTTATAATCTAATAGGTGTATTCACTCCCCCCACATTCATAATTTCAAATAATCATCATATATAGAGTAGAAAACAAAATTCTCACATAGCCATTGTAGTTGTGCCCTTCAATTAAACTATCTAGCCTGACTTCTAACCCCATTAGTAAACCATGTGTTAATTCCTTATAAGTATTTAAAGGTGATTACAAGATTTTCCATCTCATACAATAATTATCTTCCTCTATATAGTCTCAGACCATCTTTCTCCATCATTCAACAATAGTTTTGAAGGCCTTTGTGCCTACTTCATGGGTTGAGAGTGAATCTTCCAACAAGGTATCCTCCAAAAAGTTATCCTTTCTCCCTTTTTTAGTTGCCATCTTAGATTTGTTTTTATTACATATCTACAAGATATAAAAAAATTACATGCTTCTATGCCATTAAATAGGTTAATTTGGGAGAAGAAATATTCTATGTGCCTGTAGTCTAGATAATTAGCTTGAATAATTGTACTCCACATTCAATTTCCCTTCTTATGTGCTCTATGCATTAGTTTATCTCCAAGAGATCTATTCATTTGTTTATTCATTCTAAAACCAAGTATCCTCCATGATTTTGATATTCAGATGTTCCTCCATGCAAATAAACTACCTTGCAGTAAAAAAAAACCATTTCAACCAAAACCTAACATAATCATCCACTGTCAAAAACTCTAAAAGACACTTTTCATAACAATAAACAAGTATAAGACTATAACATCCTTTATTTAATAAATAAAAGTAGAAAATTTGATGACAAATTTAGAAGAAACAAAAAGAAAAGGCCTATTTCCCTTCTCCTTGGTCCCTTGGTTATTCCTCTTTCTTATCCTTAAAAGCTACCTTGGGATCCTTGTTCTTATGGAAATTTTAATGGTGAACATCATGGCAAAGGATGTTAAGACCTTGGTCAAATTCCATGAGATGATTTTTAATACTATCCAGTTCATTAATGTTTCCATGAATGACATTCAAGGTATTAGTTTGCATTTGAATCTCCCATTTGTAGAGAGCCGCGTCTTACATACACTAGTGAAAATGGTTATTAATTCTTGCAAGAAGATAGTTCTGAGCAACATAGGATTTCTCCCCCTCATAATAATGAACTTGAATGTCTCTTCAAATGGAATCGATCTCTTGGTGATTCAACATCAAATAGTCATTAACCTTAATCAAAATGATTCTTTGGGCTCATAATATCTTCATTCCTTGTGTAAGCTCCCATCACACCTCTTTAAGGTTATTCTTCATTTTAACCATGATGTTGTAAATATTGAGATGTTTTAGATTCCTTGTCATTAGGGAGATTGTAGGGGAGAACAAATTTGTTTCTATTAAAATTTTCATGTCAATACCACCTTATAATTCTCTCTGCTCCCATGTAATTAGCCTAATGGGAGCTTCTTCTTTGTCTACTTTACTTTCATTAGGCCTATCATAAAATATGGTGTTGAGCCTACTTGGAGGGTGAAGCCACTTGCTCTTTGGGCTTCCTACCAACATGGGAGATTTCAACATTATCAAATCCATGGATGAGAAAAGGGTATGGGTTGGGTTGAATGAGAGGGTTGTTGACACATTACTCAAGTTAAAAAAAGATGATCAACTGGTTGATCTTGAATTTTCTCAAGGCCTCTTCACTTGAATCAATAAACAAAAAATTATTTCACATAAATCAGAGAAGCTTGACAAAAAATTTGTCCTAGAAGTTTGGTTTTCCTTTGATCTATTTCTCCAAATATAAGGATATGATTCCACCCTCTTTACGATTTCACTATTTTCTTACATATTAAAAAACACACAAGTCATATTAAAAGTATTGAATTTCAATTCAAGTGAATGTGGCTTGCACATATGAATTTTGAACCAAATATTGAGAAATGGTGGAAAGAAGTGGATGGAATTCATGGTTATGATATGGACAAGTACTTGGGTAAACTAAAATATCTAAAAAAATAAAATGAAATGTTGGAATATATTTATCATTGGGAATATTTTCTCAAACTTTTAAGTCATATTTTCAAAGTTTTTTGAGCTCCAACATCATATTTGTGATAACAGATTTGCAAAAACCATGACTACTCAAGAATTTTCTCTTATTCAACAACTTTCATATTTACAGTAAAGAGATGAAAAATATCAGGCCCAAATATCAATAGAACAATGGATCTACCAAGGAGACTCTAACACAAAATTATTTCATGTCTTCTCTAAACAAGTAACATGATAATAATATCTAGCAACTTAATAATATGGCACATACATCACATCCACAAAATAAACTAACAAACATGCAACTATGTATTACAATGATATTCTAACACGATTTGCTTATTCTCAAAAAATCAAATATCAGAAGGATCTTGTTAAAAAACTTCCAATAATAAATCAACAATAATACAATGATATGCTTGTCATGATAGTGACAAAGAATGAAAAAAAAACCATTGTCTTCTCTTTCCAACCATATAAATCCTAAGGTTTGGATGGATCACGACACATTTTTATCAAACCTTCTAGGATTTGGTAAAGGTTGATTTCTTAAAATTTGTTGTAAAATATAGATGTAATAAGTAGATGCTTTATCAAATGAATGCCACAAAATTTTTCTTGTAGAAATTAAGTACATTTTAAAAAAATAAAAATTGATATTCCCTAAGAGCTCTGACCTAACCCTCTCCTATGGCCCTTAGTGTTTGAAACCATCTCTCCTTCTAGCTTAGAACAACAAGATCGGATCCTACCTTAATTACATTTTGATTGAGATTCATTTTTCTCTGTCTTGAGGAGGCCATTGGCTCCTTCAAAAACCTAGATTTTCAAAAAAGCCAACTTAAATGACATAGATTCAATTTGTAAAGAACATTTTCAATAATTCCTTAAATATCATGCTCAGATAATGGTAACAAGAGAACATTTCCCAACAAATGAAAATGGTCACAAGTGTCCACAATGGATAAAATAGAAGGAAAACTCTATCACTTCAAAGAAAAGGCCATAATTTATAGATTCATGGGTGCTTTCCTTGGCTCTAAGACTCTAAAACTTTGGATCCCTCTAAAACTTTGGTTCCAAGAATTTTTGAAAGCCTACAGGATCAGTAGATATACTCATGATGCCAAAAGGATAATTGATGACTATCTTGTCCTCCAAAAAAGGAGGCCAAGACTTTTAAGGTGGCCCCTGGTTCATGAAACAAGCTAGCATCTTCATGTAAAATTAGACCCCTATAATTAATCCTACATAGGATTTCCCCACCATGGTGCTTGTCTAATTAATATTTCCCTCTTACTTTGTGAGTATTGGCAATAATTTTCCCTAAAAAACATGGAATGCTATAGAAGAAAACATAATAGCATCAGACTTGACTAGGAATCTAGGAGTCCTAAACTACATAAAGTTCTGTGTGAATCTAGATTGGGACAAACCCCTGACTAATTGTCTAATCCTTGACATTGGAGGTATATAATGGTAATAATCCATAAACTATGAGTATATTCCCTTTAGATGTTAACTATGGCATGCTTATAGATATTAGATAAAGGTATGCCCCTTTTAGTTAGATCAATATTAATCCAAAACACAATTGTATGTTTACAAACATAAATAAATCAAAAGGAAGCATTGATGTAGTCATAGGCAAGGCTAATAAAACACAAAACTTTATGGGTGAACCAAATGAGGAACATAAATTCAATGAGAATATACGTGAAAAGGGAAAGGATCCACTCAGAAGGCAATTTTGAATGCCTTTTCTAACCCTTTTGTGGCTCTGGCCAATTTAGACATATATTCCTTGGAATTTGCATGGAGCATTTAGAATACTTCACTACCTCAAACAACTCTCCAAGTTTCTCACAAAGGTAAGGAAAAAAAATCCCCCGATATTTTCCTCTAAAGTACAACCCTTGTCTTATCAATTAAGAAAGAAGAAAGGTATTTGAAAAACAATGTTCAACCCTTTTCCTCAAAATGCAAACATATCTCATCTGAAAATATTTGTTGTCTCAGGAGGTAAAAATCCAAATTGAAATGAAAAAATTGTAATCCAACCCTTGAAACCATCATGTAATCTGAGGAGAAGACTAATGAAATCAAAATCAACTTTAAAGGAGAAGATGACAACATATTTGAACTAGGGGATGAACACTCCCTCCTCCATAGGCTTTTAATGTAGATCATCTCATGGAGCATTAGAGGCTTGGACGTACCCAATAAATGTTGTTTTCTTAGAGACAGTGTGAAAAAAAAAGTTATAGACATGGTCCTCCTTCAAGAGATATGGAAATCAGAAATAATTTAGGAAATTCATAATATGAAGATTTGGGACTTAAAACAAAACATCAACAACAAAGAAACCCACACAATGATTCAATGTGATACTTCCACGTATGGTTTACTCTCCTCATAATTTTTTCCTTGGGGAATGTATGTTTCCTTCTACTCCAATAAAATATAATTGATATGGGAAATAGTATTAATATATACATGCCCCATCAATAAATAATAAAATATATTTGTTACCATAGCTTTCCATATGGATAACTACCTTCCAACCCCAAATTTAGTGATAATGGGGGATTTCAACACCATAAAAGCCCCAAAGGAGAAAAAATACAACTCAAGATGTAACCTAAGAATAGTTACAGCTCTCTTAGACTTATAAATCCCACAACACTGGTGGACCTATAATTTGTATAGGGTTCCTATACTTGGTACAACAAAAGGAAGGGTTCTCATTAAATATCAAAAAAATTAGATAGGATCTTAACATTGAAACAATGGATTCAAGCTAACACAAAGTTTTCATGCAAGTCAGTGATTGCACACACTGACCATTCATTCATATCCCTTATATCTCTAGACAACAATGCAAAAACATGAAGCTTCAATTCAAATTCAAAAAAATGTGGCTCTCAAACCCTCAATTTTATAGCAACATAGCCAAATTATGGGTTGAATAAAATTAGATCCAAGGTGAGTTTATGTGGATTTTCACAAAGGCAAAAGTTAGAGTACTTGTTTTTTAGATTCTAGAATTTGTTTATTTATACATGAAGAATCCAAAAAATAGTTACTCTAGATACAAGGTTTTGTGATGTATAGATTTATGGAAAAGTTAAATTATTTCAAACAAAAACTCAAAATCTGGCTCAAATCTACATTTGGTAATCTTTCTCAAAAAAATTCAGTTGCAAAATCTTAGATTGAGGGAAGGCCAAAATAATATTTAGGAAGAAAGATTCACATAGGAAATGGCTCACATGAAACAACATCAAATGCACAACTTGAATGCTCTATAACAATAAGAGGAAACTTATTGATGGAAACACTTAAGAAAAATGCATCATATTAGGAGACTCCATTACACAAATCAACACAAAATAGGTAATGTAGAAACATAATAAACTAGATAAACAAAGAAGATGGATCCCTCCTCACTGACCACAAATAAATCCTACATCATGCCACGATATTTTCAACAAATTCTAAATACAAAAGGAAATTGAGTCAAGGAAAATCTATCACAATAAGAACTATTGTAACATTTTCCACTTTCAATCATAGAAGAAAATAAAAATTTTCTATAGCCAATAACAAAAGAAGAACTGAAAATTATTGCATTCTCCTTATAATGAGATAAATGCCTACATACCAACCATGTGTTACCAATATTATTATAAAATTATAAACATATTTTATGTCATTGGTAGAGGAATCACAAAAAAAAAAATGTTGCCCAATATTAATGTGACCAAGGTAGTTCTTATTTGAAATAAATCAACATAAGACCAGATATATCAGTACATGCCTAGTGCATTGTGTAACATGACCTAAAAAAACATCTCCAAAGTAATAGCAATAAGAGATTGAAATTTACCCTTCATAAAATTAGTATAGGCCCATTACATTGTTTGTAACATGGCCTTCAAAGTCATCTCCAAAAAAATAACAATGAGATTGAAACCTATTCATAAAGTTATCGTATTTAGTCATAATTGAGCTAAGTTTTAGATCTCGTGTGTTAGTTGTTATATCTTAAATTATCACCCTTGAGAGGGTGTTTCAATTCCTCTCACTTAAGATATATAATGGGAACAATCCTAGGTTTTGGGTGACCTACTAAGTGGATTGAACCTCTAGATTTGGGCTAGCTCCCTTGATGCTTCACCCAAACTATTACTGAACTATTCAATTGCTAAAAAAAGGGAGAAGAGTGTTGTTCTAAAATACTAAATGAGGTGATGCACCAATAATATTATTCCTCTATTTAATATAATATACACTATTTGAGGCAAGGGAGCCATCTCTTTCACATAATCTACAACCTTGACATGACTATCACATGAGCATTTCATTGAGAGGCTCAAGAGTAAATTACAGTACTTAGGATGGTAACACTTGACCTTGTGAAGGTATAAATGATGCAATTACATTTATAAATCATGCATATACAAAATTAGAACACTAATATTGACATATAATAATAGTCTGTTATGCACAACGGTGAGAAAATATAGACAAGCTAGGAAAGTAAAACATTCACTAGACAAGATCAACATAATTGCTATAATGTCCCTTTTTAGGGGTATTAGATAAACAAGAAATTATTTCAACCACTCCAACAACAAATTATTTATTTTTATATTTTTCCTCAAACCTTAACAAGCTGAAATAATAAAATACTATTGTATAAGCTTTGAAAATAACTTCAAAAATTATTATTTCAAGTCACCAATAATAACAGAAATTATATCAATATATTAGCCAAATAACCAACTGTAAACCTAAATTTTTGGTTAAATATATGGCTATAAATTTATAATAAAATCTAAAAAAATATGGGTGTCTGATCCACACCCTCCAATGGTCTTGAAATGACCCCAAAGTGGGTCTCTCACCCTCAAACCCTAGTTGTTTCCCTTGTGGAGTATGCAACCCTCAAAAATAACACCTTGTTGGCCTAGGACAACCCCTTGTGCATTCGTCTAGCTCCTAAAATGGTTTTCTTCTCCTGAAAATGATCCTTGGTGTTGAAAACACCCTTGTTTTTGTCAATTTCTACTTAATACAACTTTGTGGTAAGTTGTTCTAGGTTTGAATTCAAGGGTTTCCATCCTTGATTCAACTCTCTTGAAGGGTTTATATCCTCCAAGTATAAGCCTTTTATTTTTTTGCATAGACTCCAAGAAAATAGTAATAAAAAATAGTCATGAATGTTCAAATAATTCCTTCCTTTGCCTTATGTAGTCCTCCCAAGTGAAGCACCCAAAATTGGGAAGGGAGAGTAGCCTAAGGATCTTAATAAACCCTTCCCTTATGATCTTTTCTTTTTTTTTCTTTTTTTAAAATTAAAAATCACTTAAAACATAAAGACCCATAAAGTTCCCCTTTTAAGTAAATTCAAAAACATAAAGTACTTTTACACATATTCACTTTAAACATTTCAATCCACACTTCCCTTTATATTTGTCCCTTATCCCCCGAGAAGGGTTTTAAGGCTAAGGGTCTTCGATCATGTCCCAATCAAAAGAGGGACATGACAATTGCATAATTCACACATGACACATCATATAAGCATGGGAATTTGGTCTTCTTTATTTCTTCAATATGTTTTTAAGTACAAGTTTGGTCAAGGTTTCACCATAACCAACAGAGGCAACATAAAAATGGCATTCAAGGCTTGTCTTATAGCAAGAATAAAGAGAGAGAGAAAGTAGGTGTAGAAGGATTTCATAATGACATTCTCATCATCAAACAAGTTATAAGGAAGAAGGAAATTATCACCAAGTTTTCAAAGAGTGTTGTCATCTTGCCTCTTGAACTTCTTGACTAAGTGTTGATGTGATTCCTTATGAGGAGTGGCGTAGGAGGTTACTTTGGAAAACTTGAGCTTATTGAATGTAACTCCTTTCCTATGGACTTACACCTTGGAATCTTTGAGATTAATTAAAATTTCTTACATCGATACTTGGCACCCTTTAAGTTCCTTACGCCATCCTTGATCTCCTGCAATGCTTCTTCTTCTTTGTAAGATTGGTATTGAACTTCATGACTTTTTCTCTCTTTATGGTCAAGGCATGAATTCCAAAGGAAGGTGTGGTTTTATGCCATAATAAACCTCTATCAAACCTTTTTACTTAAATGAATATGCTATTTCAAGTCATGAGGCTTTTATAGTTCAATGAAAGCCATCTTGCAGCTGGTATATGCTTTATCTATTCAATGGAGTAGGGAGAGATCTTCTTTTCCATAGAGATTCCAAGTAAACTTGAGGGATGAGTTTGATTTATGTATTTGATTCATGAAACCAATCTCTATTTGGATGATGTTTAAATTATTTCCATGGTGTTCTAATACACTTTAGTTCTTTGGATCTTAAGATAGGCTTGTACTTGATCTTTTTGAAGCTATATAGGTCACCTTTTTTCATTTAAGCCTATTTGGCCACTTATATCCTATACCAAGACCATGGAACCTTTTTAACTAAATTTAAGATGGTAACAACATCTTTATAGTAGCTCAGGTAACCTCTGTAGCTATTTAGGAGAGCTCATCTAGCTCAAAACCTTGAAAACTAGCTCAAGAAAGAGATTTTTAGGCTCATTTTTGTATATATCTATCTCACACATGATAGTACCTTGATTTTTTAGGTTCTTAAGAGATGAATTGAGGTCATAAAAGTGATTTTTGAAACAAACCAATCTTCTTGAGGCACTTAGAAGGCCCATATTCTCCATCAGGTCAATTTAGGGGTTTAAGTGTACTTGAAGTTTTAAGGATGATTCATAGAGTTAAGGGACCTAACCCAAGAACAAATGTAAATAAAAATAAGTAGACAACCCCCTCCTCCTTCCATGATATACTTAGCATCCCATGCATCTCCTTGTACAAGTTCACACATACCAAAGTTACCCTTCTTGAGCAATGCTAGCCTGACTGTGTGTTTGAGAGGGATCATTCGGCAAGAAGATGCTTCAAAACATTTGGTTTGGCTTGGAAACTTCATTTAATGGTCTAAAAAAATGTCATGATGTATTCCCATGGTTTTATTATTGAATTTCACTTTCAAACCATTGGAACCTGCCTTAAGCCCTATGCAAGGATTTATACACAGTCTTATTTGATTAACCCTAATAGGCCTTTTCTCACACTTTATTTATTTCTCAATGGTTCCAATATTCATGAAGTTTCCATAGAACTCATCATCTATCCCTTAAGGCTCTTCAATTGAAAAATCACTCAAGAAGATGCAAGTTTTCCTCATACTTCATATGTAGGCATGTGTATGTTCATTTAGGCCTAATTAGCCTTCTTGAGCCTCTCACTCTTTTCAATCACTTTGCCACTTAATGGAAACCTTTTTATCATTTATTATTCACTAAAAATACCTATTTAACCTTATTTACCCCTCATTACTTTATAAATGATCAACATATTTTCCTCAATTTACCTAAAACATGCCTGTAGGTGCTTGTTTTAGGTCTATCTGACTATAGGTTTCACTAGGATTGGCCTTTTTCAACTATCTTTTAGCACTTTAATATAATTTACAATTTTTGAAGAGTTATTTTAGGTTTTTATTAACCTTCCACCAACCCATTAGACACCAAAAATCTCATTTGTTGATTGCCATCAGCGTGTGGGTCCATATTTTTACTCTTACACTATTAGGTTCACTAAGATGAGCCTTTTTAGACTATTCTAATCTCTTTATGATGATACTAAGGGTGAAAATTTTAATATTATCCTTATTTCCCCTTGTAAACTCTCATAGTTACACTCACCACTATACAACTAGTCTATTTTTCAATTAGGCCTATGATAGCCATGTAGATGCACATTAGACCTTTTTGGGTGTTAAGCCTTGACACCTGAGTTGTTTTTGCTTGTTATCTATTCCTTTTTAGTCCACTTATTCCATTTTTACCCTATAAATAATTTTTATCCATGATTTACGATTTTCTTACATGCCTTTAGTCATGCAAACAAATTTGCCCAACTCACTTGGTCATCATCTCAATGCACACAGTCTACTAATACAATTCTTGAAGTGGCTATAAGTGATAATTTGGCTAGGAGATATTTATGAGGGTTTTTAATACCTTTTTGGAAGTTTTAACACCTTTTAATACTTGAATCATCTATCTATATTTTCAAGGCACTTGGTCACAATGAAAATAATGAAAAATCTTGGAACCTAGGCTTGTAACCTCTTGGGATGAACTTTATGATAGAATATATATGCAATTTTAGAGTTTTTTAACATTTAAAATATTATTGATGGTTATACAAGATGCCAAGGAGATTTTAAGGTGGATCTATAACTTGTTCAAACTCCTCATATGGATTGGGTCTTCATGAAGATATAACTTTCGAGGCTCAAACCTATAGTCTCACCATTCTTGAAAGATGCTACTCATTTATGACCTATAAAACCTTGAATATGATTGGAGATAAATTGAAAGGACTAGTGAGGACCTGAAGGGACTTTAAAAACCTTATTCCATCAACAACAAGCTCACAACTTCACTAGAAATGCTTGAAACTGAGCCTGTGGGGTTTAGCTAGGGTTTTAGACCTACTAAACATATTAGCATTAATTCATAAATCATATCCCATTTAAATTAATAATATGCATGAAAAATTGAGGGCATTAGGGCCCCCATATTTGTCCAAGATATTAGGTGATGACTCTCTCTCCTATATGGACTGGAAATCTAAAAATGGCCATTATGAGCCTGTCAAGAGCTCGATGGAGTATCTGATGCAATTTTTGGCTTGAAAATATTTTTTCAACCTTTTCCAAACATGATTTAACCTTATTGAATCAATTTAAAATGTTCCTTGTTCCATTCATCTCTTTGAAATGCATTTTCTTTCTCCTTCTTTGCCAAGAACTTTCTTTTACAATTGTTTGCAAGAGTAATAATTACATGTTCTAATTCAAATTATCATTTTTGACTTACTTTTTGCCTCTTGAATATTATAAAACTTTTCATAGGTATTGGAATATTCATATTTATGTACCATTACCTTTGACAACCTTTACATTTGCTCATAGCTAGCAAGTATCATCTCAATATTTGAATGTACAATAAGACTAAAGTACAGAAATATCTTAAACTTGTCAAAACTACAATAATCTTTCAAAATTGATTGAAAAACAATATGATCAACTTAATATCTTTGTTCTTTGGTCATTTTGGTTATCTTTAGACCATGGATGTCTTGGAAGGGTCACCACCTTGTCACCTTGAGCATAGTTCTCCATTAACTTGATTTCATACTTAACCTTAACTTTATCAAACCTATCTTAAATAATGTTAAAAAAAAAATGAAGACTATAAATAATGAACATTTTATTAAAATACAACATTACTTGACTCAAATACCAATTAGACCATGCTAAATAACCTTAAAATTTGATAAGGAAGACACTACCTATCATCCTAGATCATTAATGACTAACATATGACCTTCATAATGGATATCAACAAAGTTAAGGTCAAATGCATCATATTTTTGAATGACTCCCATTCATTATGGCTAAATTTTGGCTAACATATTTCATGACCCCCTAGGATTTCATGATTGTTATGCATCTAGACCAGATGCCTTATACCTTCATTGGGCTATAGAGTCATAAATGCTACCAACTAAGACTAAAAACCTCTAAAAAATCACACCAAACACATAAACACAACAAGGGACAAAAATAAAACACACCCATGTTCCAAAATCACTTAGAGGAAGGAAAATACAAACCACACAAAAAAAACATGTGTTATAGACACTCAGGGAAAAGAAACCAGTAACCTATTATATACAAAGCCTTAAAACATGTTTGAGGTGATAGAACAACTCCTTAAACTCGACCAGGATCAAAATTAATGATTTTAGAACCCTTGTTGTTCCATGAGAACAAACTATCATAAGATGAGTGTTTATCAATGACAACTTGCTCATTAAGGTGATCTAGTGACTTACCATTCTTGAAATCCATACTAGCTACAAGTATATCATTTAATCTCCTTTGAATGGTTCATTTATATCTCTTTGAAACTTGTTTGACATTTTAGCCTTCTTAATCTTTTATATGCCCACTTGGAATTTCCCAATCTACTTATTAGGGATCATAAGACTCTTCAAAATCTCAAAGTCATTTGAACTATGATGAGGCAAGTGTTTAGAGCCATCAAGCTTGACTTCTTGTTTGCTAAACATATCTACAAGTTGATTAGGATCAGCTTGGTGTCTATGTTTCTCATTAATCTCACAAACATATATCTTGACATGATCATGTTCTTCAAAGATTATTTTCCTCTTGATTGGGATTTTAAATTCTTTTTTATATTCATTAGACCTATCATTGACCTCGTCATCATGTCCATATCTCTTTTGAGGAGGTGTAGGCCCACTTACCTCTTTAAATTCCTTCATTATGGCATAGTACTACTGCCACATGTCATTTAAACCTCCTTGAGTCTCATTCTCATAGATTTATTATTATTTGGTAGGTGAAATTACATCCTCATTATGGCTACCATACTTCACTATATCTAGAACATCATCATCTTCCATATGTAATAAATAGTTACCCAATACAATCTTTCAAAAAGTATTATCAAAACTTACCTCAGGGAGTTCATCACATTCCTCATGAATAATGTATGTACCTATACTTGTATCTTCTATGAGTTTATATGGATCAAACTCATAATGTTCATTTCCCCACTCATCAAGGAAGAGATCAAATACACCTTCAAAGGAATAAGTTGGTTCTTGATCAATATGAAAGTCTTCTTCATCAAGAATGGTATAATTGACATTTGGGACTTGAGGCATATAAGGTTATATGTGAAACCTAGCTATTGGTTCAAATTGAATTTTGACCTTGGTACCATATCTAGTCCTAAACACCATGTATGATCAATCTAATGCTAAATATCCCCCAATCTTGACTGTAAACTCACTAGATAGACATAGGGAAAAATATGGAGGTATGTCTATTACAAAAACATCAAGAGGAACTGAAAAGGTAAGATAATCATGCAAGGTTAAATTCAAACCCTCGACTACACCTAAGGTCTTGGTAGCTGACTTATCCAGTTTTAGGACTATTTTGGTAACTAGTTTATATTTTAGGCCTAATTAATTAGCTACTAGTTTAGGCATTATTGAAATACTAGCACCACTTTCAATCATGTAATTATGAACTAGGAAGTCACCCATAATAAGATAATGGTAGAAGGGAGGGGATTACCACTATTTCTTGGTTGTCTATCAATAAGTGTGGAAGTATTAGTGAAAACTACACCTTTTTTCTTTACTAGTCTTGTTGGTAGGTTGAGCTTAGACAATTCTTTTTTGAGTAGAGCCTTTTGACCAAGAATGAATAATGTATCCTACATTGGAATACTCACATGAACCTTATTCATTTGATCTGTAATGTTGATAGGATAATTACCAAGCCTTGACTATCATCTATAATGTTGTTTTGAGCTTGTGTTTGTGAAGATTGAGGTTTTGCATCAGTCTTTACATTCTAATTTTTTTGTGTTTCCTAAGATTTATGGGTTGTATTAGACCCATTCATACTTTGAGACACTTAAAAATGTGAATATTCTTTACCCACCCTCAAGGTTGTAAGCATCAGGGAGAGTCTCTCCTCCCATAGACTCTATCATAACTGCTATGTCACTATACATGGACTTGAGATAGTAAAGGAATGCATAGTTTGGAGTAGGCCTCACAAGAGATGGAATTCTATCCCATGTTTTTTAGAACTTAGAACTGAAATATTTCATGTATTCTTATGGATCTCTCTTTATGGTGGTTAATTTCTCAGCTAGGGATAGATGACCACTCTTATCCTCAAACCTTTTGATCAACTTTTCTCCTAATTCATCCAATGAAACAATGGAACTAGGGGATAAGGTTTGATACCACTCCAATGCTTGAATCTTGAAGGTTATTTCCAACAACTTAATGGCTAAATTATTTTGTGTGACATTGTGGATATTGCAAACGTGAGCTATATCTATTATATGCTTAATGGGTGTAATAGCTCTTTCTCAATAAAAATATGGGACACTCTTGAGGGCTTCCATCAAGATATCATCATATTGTGAAAGGTTTATAGGATATCCTCTATTGAAGGCCACAAATGGTAGATTTCTATCCATCCTACTAGCTTTATTAAAGCTTGGTTTATAGGGAAGATGAAGCCTTCTTCTAGGAGACTTGGTGTAAAGAAGGGTATGAAGGAACCTCTTTCTTTGGACTGAAACTAAAGGTAACTTAAAAAACTCAAATGAAATACCTTTATACTTAATCTTCTATTCACCTTTAGCATGAAAAAATGGCTTACTAGTCAGAAACCAAGAGCTTAGAAGGCAAAAAGAAAAAGAAGGCTCTGACTTCGTTCCAAGGGAAAGAAGTTGTGTGAAGCTCCAATGTGGATGAGACATTACGTTGTACCTCTATTCACAAGGATGTATGGTTGGTTATTAGTAGTGCTTAAGATCAAATTAAACTTATAATTTTTTTCTATATTAAAATTTAAATTAAAAATCCTAAAGTGGATGCTCTTTTTGATTCTTGCTCACAAACAAATTTGATAAGCAAATATTTACTGGACAAGTTGGGATTAGAAATTTACAATCATTCTAATACATATGTTCTAGGTTGGGTAAAACAAATATTATAGTTAAAAGTCACCAAACAATGCAAGGTCATGCTTGGTATGGATAATCATTCCAATGATGAAGTTAGAGTGGATATTGTGCCTCTTAACTTGTGTGTTGTAGTGTTTGGAATCCCTTCAATGTATATTTGGGATGTTATCTTCATGAGAAAATCATGTCAATATCATTTTTTGAATTATGGTGAAAGCTACATCATTAAATCCTTTGACGGCAACTCTAATATCTCTTTGGTTAGTGCCTCTCAAGCCAAAACACTGATTAATTCTAGTGAGAAGTTTACTTTACTTCATTCAAGAAAGATACAAGATAAATAATTGGCTTCACATAAGACTTATAGTAGCATGTTTACTAATAAAGAGTAGAAAAAAATGGGAGAGTTAGTGTAACAATTTATGGAATTTCCCCAAGAGCCCATGGAATTACCACTTACGAGGCTTATTAAGCATGAGATTCAATTATTACCATATTTTTCTCATCTATATTTGGGTCTCTATTAGTATTCCATGGTGGATTCCAATGAGTTAAAATAAAAATTACGATCTTTGTTAATCAAGGTATAATCTACCCTAGTACTTCTCCACGTAGTTCTCCAATTGTGTTTGTACTTAAGAAGGATGGGTTATTGAGAATGTTTGTTGATTATAGAGGACTCAATAAAATCACCATCAAGAATAGGTACCATTTTTCATGGATTTATGATCTTTTAGATCAACTCCCACATGGAAAATACATTACTATTTTTTATTTGAGACTTAGGTATCACCAAATGATGATTAAATAAGAGGACATATAGAAGACAACATTCAATACAAAAAAAAGGTAATATGAATGGTTGGTATTACCTTTGGGGTTATGTAATACCCCTATTAATTTCACATGGTGGATGAATATGGTATTAGTGCCATTTACACATGCTTTTGTTATTGTATATTTGGATGATATTCTTATTTTCATTAGAACTTATGATGAAAATATAATTGATTTGAAACAAAATTTTCAAGTTTTGAATGAGATCAAATTTTTGTTGAATGAAAATAAATGTGACTACATAATGATCACTTGTCTATTTGGGACATTGGTTGGAGATGGGAAACTAAAAATTGATTTAACAAAGGCAAAGGTCAATTAACCTAGGCCTTCCAATATAACTGAAATAAGAAGATTTTTAGGTGAAATTCAATATTTGAGGAAGTTCATCTAGGATTTCTCTGACATAAAAACACCTTTATATGTTGTTACAGTAGGGGGTAAGTATTTTTCTTGGGGTAAGAATTAACAAGCTGAATTTATTGATTTTAAACATAATATTAGCAATGCTCTAGTTTTAGTTTTACCTAACTTGCAACAACATTTTGATGTGGAAACATATGGTAGTAACTACTCTATCAGGGTTATCCTATTACAAGGAGGTAAGCCCATATGTAACCATTCATAGTTATTTCATGGGAAAATTATGAATTATTATACATTTGATAAATAAATATATGTTTTTATTTAAATGGTCAAGAAATTAAATAACTATCTAATGGACAAGGAACCATTTTTTGTATAAATCATCAACCTCTTCAATATTTTTAAGCAAAAATTAAACTTAAAGAAGATATACATTATAAATGGATAGGTTTCTTACAACAATTTCATTTGGTTATCAAATATAATAAAGGTGTCACTAACAAGTTATTAGACAAGTTATCTAGATGTCCTTTGATTTCAACCATTGACATCATAACCCTTCTTGAACCTTTTATGTATAAATCTATTGTAGAAGGATATGAGCATGATGTAGATTTTGGGGAATTATTTATTCAAGTAAAGAGGTCCCAAGGTGAAATTTTTGAGCACAAGGAGGCAAACTATCTTCATGATAGGTTTCTCTACAAGATGAGTAAGTTTTATGTGCCTAAAGGAGGAAGAGTTCAGCTAATGATTGAACCACATACTTCAAGGGTTGTAGGTTAGTTTGGAGTTTCAAAGACATAATAAATTCATAGAGGTTTGTTTATTAGCTAAATTTATAAAATGATGTTGCTAAGTTCATAAGAAGATGTGTATTGTGTGGTACGAGCAAACCTAGTCAAATAAAATTGGATTTGTATATGCCTTTACTAGTTTCTTCTAGGCCATGGGAAAGAATTTCCATGGATTTTTTTGGTAGATTATATATATCTAAGAAGAGACACGATTATTTATTTATAGTTTTGGACTAGTCTAGTAAGATGTGTATTCCTAATCCTTGTAAAAAGACCTTTAAAAATAGTGATGAAAATGAGTTATTTTTTGCCAATATTTGGGTTCACTTTGGGTTACCTAGCTCTATTATTTTAGATCAAGATTTAAGATTTATTAGTAAATTTTGAACCATATTGTGGGAGAAGATGGATACTATACTCAAATTATGTACCGCTTTTCATCCACAAACTAATGGATAGATTGAAGTGGTGAATAGAATATGTGTGTATCTCTTGAGAGGGTAAAATAGGAAGCACCCTAAGACTTGGGATGAAAATTTTGTGTATATCAAAATTCCTATAATAGGGCATGGCATTCTTCTACAATAGATATTCTTAAAAAAAAAATTGGTTACTTATCCCCATGTGCATTTGATGTTGTTTTGAGACAACCATACAAAGGAATGAGAAAGTGGATCCTGAGATCATTGGAAAGATTAAAAAAATTTACCTCCAAGTATAAGAGAAGTTGAGGAAGTCACATAGTAGGTACAAAGCAAGACATTATCAATGTAGGATTTATCATGGTTTCTTTATTAGAGACAAGGTATGGTTCTACTTGAGTAGAGAATGGCTCCAATATAAAACTAAGAGCTTAAGCCTCTTAAATATGGTCTCTTTAACATTTTGGAATAAATGGTCAAAAATGCTTTTAGATGGATTTGCCTCCTTATATGAAAATATATTCAATTTTCAATATTGAGAACTTTTGTCTCTTTGATCTTTCAATGCTAGATGATGGAGGATATTTATCTCTACCTTATATTGAATACCTTGCTCTTGATTATTAGATGGAATTAGAAAAGGATATCTTATTATAGAAGAAAAAAAATGACAATGAAGATAGGAGTGTAAGAAATATGGTAGATTGGGTTGGGTCAGCTACTCTACAAAGCCAAATGGTATTCCAAAGAAGATAAAGGGAAAAAAAATCCATGATTACTAAGTTCCTAAAACTATCGGGGATGAAAAGCCTCTAATTGAGGATGCATGATATGAATTAGATCTAGCGTGTTGGCCATGTGAGCTAGCTACTTACACTAATCTCATCCATATGATAAATTCATGTTTGACACTTCTTGATGAAAATTCACATAAAAATTTTAATTATAAAGGTGCATGATGAATTTCTATAGTTAGAGGAAGTCTTAAAATCATCTAAACACTTTGGGAGTATCCCTCTATTTTGATGTAGACCTGGTGCTACAACTTTTAAAATAAATTGATGGTGACACTGCACCTTTTTGGGAAAACTTGCGGTGGGGTTGAAACTTACCAAAATATCATGTGCCTTGAGTTCAAACAAGTAATGGTTGAAAATGTCACTTCTTTTTATACTTTTTGTTGGTTTAGTTCATGTCTTAGGCAATACATGAACCTCCTGTTGGTGAGTTTTTGTATAACTACAACCCTTTACTTTTTATTGGTTTAGTTCATGTCTTGTGAAATCCATGAACCTCCCGTTGGGTAATTTTTATATAAATACAACCCTTTGTGATAGGTAGAGGAATTTAATGGAAGTTGGGTTCAATAATGTATTTGTAATTATAGATTCCAAGAGCTAGTGTTCCAATGTTCTCCTAGTTAGTGTAGTTTGTTAACTGTTGTGAATTGTTTGAGAAGAGTTGTATGAAGTGAAAAGTATTATGTAGGCATTTGGGCAATTAGAAATTATAATTGTGTCTATAAAGTCCATTATATGGTATCAAATCTGTACTTGAGAATGATATAGTGGAATGAGGATGAGTAAGGCACTCACTTTATTGGAGATTTCTCATCTTGAATTTCTCTAGGGTAAATCTATGTGTCATGTGTTTTGTGTGCTCTTCTTACTTGCATTCTATTTTTTTAGTTTATTTCATGCATAACCCTTTATATTTCTATTTTCTTAAGTAAAGTAAGGCATAACAATAAGCAAACAATCATGAATGTGTTAGGAGTTGAATAGAATATGTTTTGATGAATTATGAGTGGACTATCCACCAAATAATGGATCAATAATACACACAAAAGAAACCAAACATTTTTATGAAACTCACTATCTCCAAAGCATTTGATATATGGATTAGGATTTATTGGAACACATGACAACTTTTGGCTTAAATAAATATTTAATTGCCCCAATAAATAGTTTCATACCCCAAATGATGTTCACTATTGATCTCAAAGGTGATCTCTATCCCCCATTCATCTATTTTAGACTACTCCTTCGAGGAGACCGACTCGGTCCATATTTATTTTTAATAATGGGAGAAACCATAAATAGGGCATAGAGCATGAAAATTATTGGTAGAAATTAATGGTTTATAGCTAACATAAAATGGGGGATGATACAATAACTTCCACTTTAAAAATTACACATCAGTCTTCTCTATAGTTGTCATTAGGGAAATAAAAAAATAAAACTATTTGTTACAAGAGTTTCATTTTGTCTCATGTCAACCAATCATCCATCATAAATTCCATATAATCTTTGTCAATGTGGCAGCCAAGAAAAAAGGGAGATAATCCAAATTCTATAATTCCAAGAAGGAACACTTCCTATGAAACATCTGGGATTCCCACTGCATCTTAAGTGGAAAAAAAAATTGGAATGGGATAATATAAAAAATTCAAATCAATTTGAACCATTGGACCATTGATGACTATCCTTTGCATGGAAAATTCAACTTCTAAAATTAGTATTATATGATGCCCCAGTGCATATTCACAAGTTTCTACCACTTTCCCCACTACTTGATGAATGCCTTGAAATCAGACAATGTGAATTTCTTAGGCAAGGAATGGAATGACATAAATACCCAGTGGTGTCATGGGGAAAAATATGTAAAGAAAATTCTTAAGGAGGTTTAAATATCAAGAATCTCTCCTTATTTACCAAAGCAATAGCCATGCATGTTGTATAAAGACTCTTGAAAGACCCGCCATAACTATGGAGTAAAAGACTAAAGGAAATATATATAGTTCTTGAGGGGGATCAACTCTTCCAACAATACTAGAAAATCAATCTCTTAGGAATAGCAAGACATCTCCACTATGGGTTAATGCTGCTAAAATGGAAAGTAACGTTGATATATGGAAATGGGGAATACATTCTTATGTGATAAGGTAATTGGGAAGGTCACCCACTGCTAAGCCAATTGTAACTCAAGAATATTTAGCAATAATTGCAAAAGCACTAGTTAATTCTTGTGAAGGATTACTATCATCCTTATCCTACCACTCCACTTGTATGGACCACATATAAAATTTAATTAGCTAACATTGAGAATCAATCTTAATGCACTACCCTTATTTAGATTTTCTAAGAAAGGATAATATTAAAAATTAATGAAAAAGATAATCTAATTGGCCAGATAATCATGATGGAAATTACGTAGTCAAATCACCCACTCACTCTCTCATAAACACAACTACAAGCATAAATAAAAAGTGGAATACTCTTTGGTCTATGAGTACTTTGTTAGAAATAGATGGCTTTTATGGCTTGTAATGCATAATAATAATCTCACAACATGACATCTTCAGAAAAGAGGATGGATTTTTCTCACCAAGTGTGTGAACTGTAAACCAATTGAGGCTATCTTTTGTATGAATGTTATTTGGCTACTCAAATATGGGAATAGTTAACATATTTTTTTGGGGGGCGGCAGAGGTTCAAGGGAGTAGAACATCAACATATAGTATATTAAATCTAACAAAATCAAGTGGAAAGTTCCTAAATCCAACATGCATTTCCTGAGCCTCCTAACTAAGAAAACTTCAAGCTTTGTAATTTGCATCTTTACAAAGGCATCACAACAAGCACATGAAACTTTTCACAAGATTGGCCCCAACATTCGAACCATATGATTAATATGCTTCACAAATATTGATGAGGTATTCAACTCCACTAATATGATGGATTGTAAGCTAGTAGGTAAATGGAGTATTTCATTCCACTATAAATTTAGATATTTTCAAATAAGTGAAAAAAACACTAGGGCTATGTACTTTGTCTAATTGGAACCTCTTCTCCACCTAATTTTTTTGCATTAGGTCTATCATAGGATATGGTGTTGGGATTCTTGGAAAGAGAAGCCTCATGTTTTTTAGACTTCTTGACAGCTTGGGATATTTCAACATCATCAAATCCATGGATAAGAAAAGGGGAGGGGATCAGTTCAATGAGAAGGTTGTTGACACATTTCTCAACCTAGAAAAGGATGATCAACTAGCTGATCTACAATTTTTTGAAGGCCTCTTCATTCAAATCAATAGGTGAAAAGGTATTTCATAAATGGGTGAGAAGCTTGACATAATCATCATCTCAGAAAGTTGGTTAACCTCTTATCTATTTCTCCAAGCAAAAATAAGTGATTCCATGCTCTCTAATCATTAGACTATTCCTTACATATTATAAAACACACCAATCATATTAAAATTCCTTAATTCCCATGGCTTACATGTTCTGAGTTTAAACCATATATCGATCAAATGAGAAATTGTGAAAAGAAGTGGGGATGAAATTAATGGCCACACAATGCATAAGTTTTTTTATAAATGTAAATATCTAACAAATAAAATGAAATGCTATAATAAACATGTCTCTGGGAATATTTTTTCAAACATTTAAGTGATATCCCCAAAGCTTACTAATGTCCAACAATATTTGTGATAATTAATTTTCAACATCCATGGCCACTAGAGAATAGTCTCTTATATAAAAATTTGAAGATTTACAACAAAAGAGGAACAATATTGGGCCCAAAGATCAAGAGAACACTAGATCTGCCTACCAAGGAGACTCTAACACAAAATACAAGTATGTGCTAAATATGCAACATGTTAATAATATTTAGCAACTCAAGAAAAAATATGACACAAACATCATAATCATAGAAGAAACCAACAAACATGCAACCATTAATTACAATGATGTTTTTATAGGATCTCCTCATTCTCAAAAGATCAAATTTTAGAAGGATCTTATTAAGAAACTTCAAAAAATAACTCAATAGAGAATAAATGATAAGCTTCATAAGGCAGTTGTAGAGAATGAGATAAAAACCATTGTCTTCTCCTTCCAACCATACAAGGCCTGGGGATTGGATGGATTACCATAGCATTTTTTATCGAAATGTTTCACTAAAATTTGTCTATTTCAAGTTTAAATAAAAATAGAGAGAAGAAGGATAGGGATAAGTGATTAGAATGAATCCAAATTGGTTTTCACACCATATCTAGATGTTGTGAGCACTCCTCTTTAGATGGGGAGGACTACTTGCAAGTAAGAAAACACTAGCACAAAATGGTTGTTAGTAGATATATGAATGGGTTTCCAAGCTACATGTTTGTTCTAGGAAGTGTCAAACTTCCTTAAAGATGACAGTCCACTTTTTAAATAAAAAAGAGTAATAAATAACCAAGAGAGAGTAAAAGAGAGATAATGTTATAGTTATTCACAACCTGAGTGCAGCAAAAAGTAACAGAGTGCACGTGGTATATTCAATATGTATTTTGGAAGTTGTTTTGGCAAGTCTTAGAAGGGTTACTAGAAATCCATAGTTGTCAACATTGGTTAGGCAACCGAGGTCAGTTAGCAAGTGTGATTGATAGTAGTTATGATACCAAGGTTGATGAGGAAGTGTGATCGATGTCGGTTGAGTGACCGATGTCGGTAGGGGAAATAATTGCCAAGGAGCTCATAGAAGGATTTTTGGGGTCTAAGAAATGGTTTTGGTCAGGTTTGGAAGGTTGGGGAGAGTTTTTAGGGAGAGAGTATATTGTTTGGATGGATTTGGTCAGAGGTTTGGTGTGTTAGAACAATGGAAAACAAGTGGGGAAGCTTTATAACTCCTTCATGTAGATTCAATCAAGAATGTGTAAAACAATAAATAGTAGATATAAAGTGATTGCAAAGTAACTACTTAAAGACCTATAAAATAAGTGATGTACTTAGCTATAGTGGTGACTAAATTATAAGTGCTAGATGGATGGCTCCTATCAGGCTTGTTGAACTGATGCCTTGAATAGATAAAATAAGTGGGTGTTGCTAGTTCTCAAGAGCTTGGTTCTTAATCGAGATTGACTTATGCAAGGTAACAGTAAGCCAAGATGTGGAAAGTTGAATGCCAAAATATTTTATGAAAATAAGAATGATTTTTCTTGATTTCTGCTAACCTAAACATTAGTTTGGAGTTTGTCTTAATTAATCGATGTCGGTGATCTCATCGACATCGGACATGGGTTGACCAACATCGACAGCATGAGAATAGGTAAAAGTATTATTTTCAGCCTATTTTATATTTTTTATCGTGCCAAGTGTGGTATCCATTATAAAATGGTAGAAATGAGAGGTTAAGAAGGATGTAGTTGGTTAGGAATTTATTTTTGAGGTGAGAATAAGTCATGGGTAGTTAGAATAAGGGGACTAAGTCTTGAGGTGACTCATCAAGTGAAAATTAGTCTTAGGATGAGGTGGTTAGTTAAGGTGGCATAAGGGGTTTTTAATTAACTTAATTAAATATTTTAAATTAATTAAATGTGTGAGGGGTAAAATCATGGGTTAGGGAGGTTAATTATTATTATTGAAAAGGGGCTCAAGGGGGGTTTTACATAGGGAGTTATGCACATCTGTGACATAATTTTGGTGTCTACATTTTCCCATTTTTGATTTATAATTTTCACTAACAAGATATAAGACCAAAATAGGAGTTTATATGCTCCAAGTATTGGATGAGGTATCCCCCTCAAAATGGGACTCAACAGAGGAGAAACCAAAATTGGGTACCAGTTTGACAAGAAGTGAATTGGGTGAGTGGAGGAGAACATGGTATCACTACTTGTGCATATACTAATATGAGCTATAGTTGATAATATCCAAAATAGGTAAGGTGGAGGAGGACTTAGATAGAAATAACCAAAGCATAGTTTGTAAGTGATAGCTGATAAGGTCAAAACAATCAAAGTTGTAGCTCTAATTGGTCCATGTGTCCTAGGTATCTAAGGTAAGAAGTGCCTATGGGAAACATAAAAGGTTTCAGGTGATAAGATGAGCTTGGTCACCATCCAAAACACCTAATATAAATGCATGTGTATAATATCCAACTATAGTGGAATAGGGTAAGCGGTCAAGACAAGAAATGCAAGGTTGGTGTAAAAGGGTTAATGATTGAGGAGATATTCTTGATCTATAGTCAAATTCATCATGGATGGAGATTTAAGTGGTTTCCAAGGGTGTTTGTCATGATTGGGAATATATACATGATATCTAATTTGGTGGCTATGGTTAGGAAGATATATATGATCTCCAAGTTGCCCCAGATTAGGCATAGAGTCGAAAGGATGGTGATTATTGGTAGAAACTCTAATGCAAGGGTGTTGATGTTAGTGATGTCACTGATGTCAGTAGTAAATAGTGTTGATGTTGATGTCTGAGGGTAAGGGTACTGACATCGATGGGAAAAAGTGTTGATGTTGGTGGATTAGGTCAAGGATGTCAATGTTGGTGGGTGATGTAACCTAACAAAAAGGGGTTTGGTGGCCCACCAGAACTCATTCTCAACATTTGATTGGAGAGAAAAAGAGATCTAAGTGTGAGTGAGATGGTAGAGATAGGATGGGACCCAGTGGGAGGCATGCCATCACAAGATCTAGTTATTCCAACCTAGAGTAGATAGAGAGATGAGGTAAAATCCCCTTTGATTTGATTTTGAATTTGAGTTGGTTAGTTTGCTTTTGTAGGCTAATTTTAAAGTTTGGATAGAAAAAATGTGTTGAGGGGGGTAGGAAATTGGGTGGAGTAGGTTTAATTTAATTTGGGAGGGATTTGGGGGTAGTTTTTTAGGTTAAAATTTAATGTTTTGAGATGGGTCATTTGGCCCTAGGGTTGAACCAATCATTGACATCAGTGGGGTCCACCAATGGTAGCCAACACGGTGCTGAGTTGGTAGGTTTCTACCGATGTTGGCCAATACCAAGAACTAATGTCAACATATAAAATTGACATAGATGACTGTGAAGAACCCAAAATAGGAAAAAAGGTCAATTTGGATCCCTAATTGAAGTAGTCAACTAGCCTAATGGTTGAGCTAGACTCATAAGACCCCGTGTAGACTGAGTGCTACCTACATAGCCTGATTGAGGGCCTTAGGCCAATGTATTTCTCCCAATGCATAGGGAAAAATATATAAGGTATGGTTAAAAGTGTGTTAAGGGAAATGGTTTAGAAAAGGTAGGTTGAAAGAGGTAAGGATACCTAGGGATTAAAAGATAGGTCATAGGTTCAAGGGTTAGGGATATAATTTGTGAGGCCTAGAGTTATGATAAGTAGTTAGGCCTAGGGTGGAGAGAGAGGTAGTGAAGCCTAGGGTAGAGAGGGGGAGAGTAGGTTAGATAGTTAGGTGGGTATATGGCTGAGCAAACCTTAGAAGACCCCGTGTCAACTAAATACTACCTACATAGCCCAATGGAGGGCCTCAGACCAATGTAATTCTCCCAAAGAGAAGGGAAAAAAGTGGTGGTAGGTTATATTAGAAAGTATGTGACTTAAGGTGTGCGTGTATGGATGCAGGCTAGGCAAGAGTTGATGTTATAGGATCACCTATAAATGTTGCTAATGTGGATGAGGAGGGATGTCACCCCAGAAGAGTGGGAGCACATGGAAGCCATAGGTTTGGGGGGAGTGTGACAATATTGTAGAGTTGCATGAGATGTGAGTTTGATGATAGTATTGATTGAGAGGTGGGATCACACCACCAACACCTTCCATCTTTCGACCAGAGAGTTGACATTAACCTAAGAAGATGTATATAGGATTTTATGGTTGTTGCTCTAGGGTGAGGATCTCTTCTCATGTTTGAGAGAGGAGCATGATATTCACATGGAGGCATTATTTGGAGAGCACGTTAACAAGGTGACCTATTACTCAGTGAGCTTTGCTTACGAGCCACTATACATTGTTGATGAAGAGTAGCATTGGTTGAGCATCTTGATGATGATATGGATTATAGTGTATGCACTACTAGATGTAGATGGTGGGAGATTTCCTATTACATTGATAGGTGTCCTAGCATATATGGTTAAATAGTGGACTGTATTTACATGGGGACTAGTGTTTTTTGTAAGTTATATAGAGAGTTATGGGGGTTGAGAATATGATAGTGATATATTTTATGTTTCAGCCATTTACTCCATTGTTGGGCATATGAACATATCATGGTGACATGACCATTGGGGTTACCTACCATTATTGTAGCCAGTTTCAGGGTTGGTTTTAGATGATGAAGAGATGGTATAGCCCAGACCTGAGTAGATGGCAGAGTGCAAGATATTGATCACTATATGTGCATGATAGAGGGATTGATACCTATAGATATTATGTGGATACCTTACTTGACATACCCTATATTGAGAGGATAGGCAGAGTAGCTTGTTGGCTTACAAAGCACATTATGAGTTAGAGGGAGATGAACTAGCGAGTTGGATATGGTACATATGGCATGAGTCAGGAGATAGTTTGGCTTGCTATAGGATATACCTCCTACCTTCCCTTGATATAGAAAAGATGATATAGAGGCACCCCTACCCTTACCCCAGGAGACAGATGGGCCAAATTTTAAGGAGCTACTAATAGGGTTGGGTGTAGTAGATCTAGGGTGCACAATGGCATATATTACTTGGTGGATAGGTTTGCATCTCATGGTTGAGGTTAGGAGGCCACCACCAAATTTATAGGGGTTGGTGAGAGAGAGAGATGTAGTCGTATAGGCCTAAGATGTAGTGATACAAGCATAGGATGCAGTAGTGCAGGCTTGAGATGCAGCTCAAGCATAGGTATTAGTTTTATAGGGATAGGTGGTGACATTACAGGGGCAAGTTAGGGTATTACAAGGCCAGGTCAGGGTATTATAGGTTTAGGTTACTACACTAACAACAGAGAGGGATAATTTGAGAGTAATAGGTCAGGCTACTCCTCCTCCATCACATGGACCAGTACAAGTCAAACCTTTAGTAGGTGCAATGGGATCACCGTATACTATATCTCTAGTGAGGTATAACACTACCCTTGATGAGATTTATTATTATGAGAGGGATATTAGGGAGTTCCCATAGATTCAGAGGTATTTTGAGTTTAGAGAGTAGGAGAGATCAGTGAAATGTGCCATGTGCCACATCTTCTAGCTCATGCAGATGTAGACAGGTGGAGAGTGGTGATGACACTACTTCTTCAAGACCATGTGGAGATCCTCAAGGACTTTGAGCACTAAATTCTTTTATTTTTATATATGTTATATTCACATCGGCCTATGAGGCAAAGATGAGAGATGTATATTTTGAGGGAGAGATGATATTTTGATGATCTATTGATGTACATGTATGTTGAGTGAATATATATATATATATGAGATGTATATTTATTATGATTTTGAGGTGCATTTATTTTGATAGTGATGATGATGTTGATGTAGATGGTTATTTTAATGGTATGTTAATGTTGATCATGTTAGTTGAGTTAGACTAGCCCATATGTGTGATGGTATATGCATAGTTGATTTATTAGCTTCATCTTAGAATTTTTCCATATTTGTGATGGTGTATGATTAAATTCGATAGGTTGTTTATGTTATTATTTTTATGAATCTTTCATCTCAATAGAGAGATCAACATGTGATTTGGATGGAAAATAAAGAAGCAGAATACTCATGTACTGGCAAAGACCATAATCATAACATAAATAGGCTCAGGAATATGAGCCTCTTTCATGCTTTGAAACATTGGACCATTTTGTTTGTCAGATAAGTGTCATGTTCACCTTGTGTTAAGTGATTTCAAAGTCCCTTGAAAGAGTATGAGGGGAAAAGGGTAAAATAAGGGAAAGTGTTTGGGTAGCATAACCTTCAAAGTGGCGATGATATGCCCCTAGTATGGATGACTCGAGGGCAACTATAGGCAAGTTCATGACCTAAATATTTTTTTATGTGTGTGTGTAAGCTGATCAATGCAGGAAGCCTACAATGGGATTTTGTATGTTGTGAGGTCATATGAATCTGATCAATACGAGAAGATTTTTATTTGTATTTCCCTTTGATAACAAAGCTTGGCCTAGTCATCCTTCAAGGGAGTGGTCTAAGTGTTTATTTTTGAGTTTAAATAATTGTCCTTCAAGGGAGCAGTCTATTGATAGTAGCAAAGAGAAGTTTTTAGTTGTCCTTCAAGGGAGTAGTCTACATTGAGAATCATGACCTGAGAGATTATAACTTGTCTACATATCCCATTTTATTATTATTATTTTTTTGCTTTTAGTCATGGACAAGTCTATAGAGGCTTAGGAGTTTTCCACTTTAAGGGAAAAACCATAACACTTTGGAAGTTAACTAAGTGTGTAGGAGTAAGGGTTAAGAGGAAGGGAGATGAATGTAAGAGGGGTGCTCAAGGGATGATCTCAAGTGAAACATGAGGTGAAGCATTATTTATTTAAAAAAAGAATGCTCATAGGTGTAAAGCATTTAAAGGCTCGGGTTCTAGCTTCCCTTTGAGAGAAGACAAGCAATAAGTTCCTGAGCCATAATTTTGAGTTATGATGTAGGGTCCAAACCAATTAAGATCAAACTTAACCCATTTTCTTTTCTCCATGTTTGTCACATGTTGATTTTATTTTAAGACAAGATCTCCAATATTAAAATCTTGCTCTTTGAGGTTTTTGTTATAAGCGTGTTTGATATGCTCTTGATAGATTTGAAGGTGGTTTAGGGCTATGAAACAGTGCTCATCAAGCAAATAGAGTTAAGCCAAACATTCTTGGTGAAAGTCATCATTAGTAAGTATGTCTTTTAGAGAAATTTGAAGAGAAGGAATCTAAACCTCAAGAAGCAAAACATCTTCTATCCCATACACCAAGGAAAAGGGCATAGCACCCGTAGGAGTTTGAATGCTAGTGCAGTAAGCCCATAAAGCAAAGGGAATGTGTGTGTGTCAATCCTTGCTCATATCATTGACTAACTTCATGAGAATTTTGGTGAATGTTTTGTTATAAGATTTTGCCTATCCATTTGCTTATGGATATTATGGTGATGAAAAGCTTAATTTGATTCTAAATGTATTACAAAGACTTTGGACAGTCTTGTTTTTGAAAGATTTATCGTTATCTATTATAATTTTATGTGGGACACCAAAATGATAGATGATGTTATGGTTTATAAAGTTAATCAAATTTTTTATCCTTAGTGGAGATGAGAGGAATAGCCTCAACCCACTTGGTGAAGTATTCAATGGTAGTAATGATATAATGATGACAAAGGGATGAATGAGGGTTTATATCCCCGATTAGATCCAAGCCCCATTGGGAGAAAAGGGTCAGAAGTCTTTGGTGACTTGTAAATCATGAATTAGAACATGAAGGAGGTTATCATGTTGTTGACATTTGATGCAATGCCAAATGTAATCAATACAATCTTGATAGAGTGTTGGCCAATAATAGTCAAGTCAAAGGATATGTTTAGAAACTGCATGACCATTGAAATGTCCACCACAAATCCTGTTATGGACTTCTTCAATAGCAAAGGGAGTCTCAGTACTAGTGAGGCATCTAAACAGGAGACCATCAAAACCTCACTTGTAGAGAAGTCCCCCTAGCATAGTGTAATGAGCGACACATTTTATGAAGGCATGTCTCCCATTATTAGAGAGATTAGAAGGGGTAATATAAAAGGAAAGATAATTTGTGTGTTGCTTGTACCATAAGTCATGTGGGTTAGATGTTAAATTTTTGATAAAAAGGATGTTAGTTTATACATAAGAGGGTAATGCTAAGCGATACACGATGACATAGATTTTTTAGGAAGAGGATGAAGAGGGTATGTGTGAAGCAAGTGAATCCATTGTGTTAGCAAACTTATTTATAGATCAAGGAATAGTTTGTAAGAGATAAGAGTTAAATGATCCCAATAGCATATCTACATGATATTTATACCACTTTAGAATGTTGTTTTTGCATAGGTAGGAACCATTAACCTAATTAACCACTAGTTGATAATCACCGAAAATGGTTATTGATTTGATACCCAATAAGATAGTCATTTGAAGCCCTAAGATCAAAGCCTCATATTTGGGCATATTATTAGTACATTAAAAATCTATTTTAAATGATAAAGGCATAGGCTCACCATCTAAAGGAATAATAATGACCCCCACACCCCCACCATATTGACATTTAGACCCATCAAAGAACATCATAATTTGATAGGAGGCATCATCGATGGAGAGCATTATGATGGATTTCTCAAGGAATTCAAGGTTTGAAGGTTGTTTATCAGGTAAAGGGGTGGAAGTTAACTGGTCAATGATCATTTTCCCCTTAATAGAATTTTGTTGAATAAACTCTAAGTCAAATTTAGTAAGGACCATGAGCCACTAAGCTACACATTGGTTATGATATGGCTTGGAATACATCTATTTAAGGGGATCAATATGGGTGACCATGTAGCTTAGAGGCTGAAAACACTAACATAGGGCAAAGTTTTTTGGTATAGGTATATCAAGTCTCATAATCAATAAGTGTGTGACTTATGTAGTAAATCACTTATTCTCAATGGTGATCATATTGATGTTCAATCATAGCACCTAGAGAATGGTCTATTGTAGAGATGTATAGGTAAAAAGGATATTTTTCCTTAAGTGGAATAAGAATCAGTGGAGAAAGGAGATATTATTTGAGTGCATCAAAATCTTCCTGACAATCTGCATTCCAATAAAAAGAGACATATTTTATGAGGAGATGGTGAAAGGGTTGGCAACGATCTGACAAATAGGAGATGAAGTGGTGGATTGACTAAAGCTTACCTTGCAGGCTACAGAGTTGTTTGATATTAGTAGGTAGAGGCATCTCTAGTATTTATCTAACCTTAGTAGGGTTGACCTCAATATCATGAAGAGAAATGATAAAACCTAAGAGCTTACCATAAAGGACACCAAAGACACATTTCTTTGGGTTTAGTTGAATGTTATATTAGAGGAGATGAGTAAATATGATTTTGAGAATCATCAAGTGATCTTATCAAAGTATAGACTTGTTGAATAAGTCATCCACGTAATCTTCCATAATTTTGTGTAGGAGATCATGGAAGATGTAAGTCATAGCATGTTGGTAGGTGGCACCAGCATTTTTCAAACCAAAAGACGTGACCCCATAACAAAAATTCCCCAATGGGGTAATGAAGGTTGTCTTGTGTTGATCCTTAGGAGCAACCAGGATTTAATTATATCCAAAGAACCCATCTATAAGTGATAGCATCTCATGCTCAGTTGTTAGATCAATAAGTTGGTTGATACTTGGAAATGGGAAGTCATCTTTTGGAAAAGTGAGGTTTAAGTCATGATATTTGGTGCAAATATAAATTCCTTCGATCACCTTTATGACAAGAACAATATTGGAAATCTATTGTGGGTAGTTGATGGGTTGGATAAAGTTAACAGAAAGGAGGCATTGGAGATCTTCTTTGACAAAGAGAGCAATACGAGGATGCATTTTGTGAAGCTTCTACTTAACAATTTTAGCATCTCGATTGGTGATAATGTTATGGGTGAGGATAGAGGGGTAAATACCAGGCATGTCATTATAAGACTAAGCAAAGGCTTTATTATGGGTATTAAGAAATATGGGATAATCATCTTGCTTAGAGGAATCTGAAGAATGGCCAATCTTGAGGATGTGGGGGTTATTGTGAGAGGGAAAATTAATGTCAATGGTTGATTCATTTAACATAGCTTATGTTTTAGATGGGAGCGATCATTGGATATAGGAATCATCTACACCGATGTATGTGAGAATAGCATCATCATCTTGACATTGGATAGTGTTAATTGTGGGAGAATCTTCATCAATTATTTTAGGATGAATGAGAGGAAGGGACCTTGTTTCCTTACCCTGGTGATAGGTGAGAGGCCCCAAATGGATGACATTTATTGAAAAAAAAAGGAGGTATAGATATCTCTGATTCAATAGGTGATGGTGGAGAAGGAGAGACTAGCTCTTCAATAATTGGTACATGAAAAGTTTTAGTGAGTTTAGATGGGTCGTCATAACCCACTCCATGCCTCTTTTTGGCATTTTCAATGATTTTGCTAGTGGGATATTCAATAGGCATATAGATGCCCTACTCATAATGACCTAAACCAAATCCTTTATAGGCACACCTATAAAGATATTTGTGAGTAAATCTAGGCTTGATCAAGAAAGAGAAGTCAAGAGTAAATGGTTTTGGTGAAGAATATGGATTGTCGACAATGGGAGCCTGATCAATTCCTCCATATGTGAAATTAGTTTGAAGGTTAGGGGGGCCATAAGGGATGACCATCCCAATGTGGGGATCATAATTTAAGTGTATATGAAGCTTTCCATACTCTTGTGTAGTATATAACATGTCGAGCATCAACAAATTATATTCTTTGAGTGTCAAACATTTAAAAAATTTCTCCATAAGATCCTTGTCAGGAATTTATGTTGTCGATATTTGTGTAATCAAGGTAGTGGAAATTGTGGAAGCTTCAAAAGTATCATGTGAAGAAGATGATGTCTTTAATGGAATGAGAACATCATTATGATTATAAGTCATGTTGCATGTTTTAAATGAAGGTGGGTCGGTGGATATAACATGCACTTGTCCATCGTGCTCAAACTTGACACAGCAGTGCAAAGTTGAGGGTACACATGCCATAGCACATATCAAGGTCATCCAAGTAGTATGTTATATTGGAAATATCCTTCTACAACATAGAAGAGCTCAAGAATTATTTAGGGACCTACATGGATATGTAAGATAATAGTGCCCACCGTAGTAGCTGTGGTATTGTTAAAAGAGTAGAGTACCATGTTGGTTTGAGACATGCAATTGTCAAAAAGAGCTATTTGTTTGTAGGCATGGGTGGAAATAATATTAATGCTAGCTCCCCCATCGATCATGACTCTCTTGAGACAATTTTGATCAATATATGTGGTAGTAAAAAGGGTAGAATCCTAATCTTAAGGGTGTTAAAGTAGAATTTTTAAATTACTAAAAGAAATTAGGGAGATTGTTTTAAGAGAGATGACCAAAGCTGTAAGAGGTTGGGGATCATCAAGTTGTACCTTAGCCACTTGCAAGGCACAAATCAAAGTTTGATGGTGTTGGGGTGAGTTTTGGATTAACTCATATAAGGACATTTTCATAGGATTTTGGTGAAGTTGTTTCACCATCGAGCTTTGAATAACATTTGAAGATGTTGGTTTTTGGACACCCAAGATGGAAATCTTGGGATTCAGTGGAGTGTCTTTGGGAAAGTGATGAGCCCAAGGAGAAGTGACTTTTTCCTTACCTTTATGATTTTGGTCTAATGACCGTGTGGCCACATTAACTATGTTGATCTAAAATATAGGTGAAGGAGGTGGCAAAGGGGGTATGACAACATCTTTGGGTTTCAATTTAGGTAGAATAGTAGGAGGAATTGTGTATACCAAAGGTGGAATAATAGGAAGGTTAACGAGAGTATCAAAAAATAGAGTGTTGACATCAAAGTGTTGTTGAATGATTGCTATGAGAGCTTTACAACTCTCAGTATCATGTCTAGGTGAATAATGAGATAGACACACTTATGTATCATTAAACCAAGATGGCTTTATTCAAAGAGGATTATAAATCTTAATGGGAGGAATAGTTATTATAGAATATTGCAACAACTAACATAGGAAAAATCTCTAAGAGCCTACAAGTGGGCGTGCACTTATTATGGTAATAGGAGTGGACACCTTCTTTTGTTTAGGAGTCGTAGGGGTGATTTTGTGTGGTATCTTTTTTGGTGATGGTGGAGTTACGTGTTTTACTAACACTTTTTTTGTGTTAGGTATCATGGTGTCAAATGTGAAAGGCCTACCATGTGAAAAAGGTAGTAGTGGGGGTAACATAGCCTTTTGTTTTACTTGGATCAATGATACTCCAACTAAAGTAGAGGGGTGTGGTCCCAAAATTTATGGTAAAGTTAAGGGTTGAAGGGGGAAGGATCAACGAGATCTAGGAAGCTTGACATTTTTCTATAGTTCAAGTCACAAAACTCTAATTTATGGTTGGAGAGTTAGATCTAATTTCACCTATGGATGAATTAGATTAGAGATGGGGCATACGCCTAAAGACCTAATTTGTTTTAATGTGGTAGATGCCTGTGAGGGTGAGGGTTCTGACATAGATGGATGAACTTTTAGTGATTTTAGTGAAGAAGTTCTAGCTTTGTTAAAGACCTTTGGGTAAAGGGTAGTGAGAGGGTTACCGATAAAGGTTGACATTCATTATGTTGGATAAGGATTTTTAAGTTGGTCCCAAAATATCATGTGATCAAGCTTTGTGGAGTCAAGAAATTCTAGACTTTTCACCAAATGTGAGAAGGGTTTTAGATGAAGTTGACATAGGCCTTACGGTTGCTTATTTAGAAGGATGAGGTGATTGATAAAGATGAAAATTATTGTTCTCTACTATTTTTGGTCAAAGACGAGAAAGAGCCACAACCAGGTCTTCTTTGATAGAGACAAGAGAAGAGGCATGCTCTTCCATGGGTGGAGGAGAGGTAAGCGAAGAGGGTTCCTCAAGGGGTAGAGCATAGGTATAATTGCTCCCTAAACATGTGAGTGAGAAATAGGTAAATTATGATCCTCCATAGGTAAAAGAAGTGGTAAGAGTGGTAGAATTGGAGTAGGCACAATAGGTCTCTTATATAATGTGGGAGTGGATAACATTGGCTCTTCGAGGTCCAAAGGTGGAGTGGATGGGGTATTACTCTCTATTGGTAGAAGAGAGGTAGGTGAAGAGGGTATAACATAGGAATGATGTTCCCCTCAACATGTGGTTTTAGAATGGGAAGGGCATGATCTTTAAGTGGTAAGAGGATAGGTAACATTGGTACAAAAGGAACTATTAATATAGGCTCCTCTGATGGAAAAAGGAGTGGTAAAGGAGGCTCTTCCTCATGTGGGAGTGGAATGGGTGAAATAGGCTCTTCTACTTGAGGAAGAAAGATGGGGAAAAAAAATACCACTAACTATGGGGGAGGATTCGATAAAATGGGTGCCTCCTGTTGAGGGGGAGGTTGAACTAGAGGTAAATGAAAGACCATATTAACCATATGGATATTATGATCACATGAGTTACTCACGGTCTGAACAATATTTTGATTGGGTGAATGGTTAGGAAAAAGCTATTTGAACACATTCATATTTTGATTAGCGGGCATATTAGGATTATCCAAGATGAGATCACCCCTATCAAGAATGTCTTAAATAATGTTCTTGAATGTCTTACAGTTATTAGAATTTTGGCCTGCAACTCAATAGTAGTCATAAAACTCATCCTCCTTATACCAAGTTGGAATAGGATGGGAAGGGTCAAACTATATATGAGGTTTGATTTGAGGAAGGGTTATGACACATTGTTGCAATAGTTTTTCCAAAATAGATGTATATGACTCCCTTATGGGAGTGTATTGTCTTTGTTCATACCATTGTTGGAATTGCTTGGTCATATTTTGGAAAGTCAAGGAATTAGGTTGGTTTGTGGTTGTGGAAGAAGCTGATTTAATAACCACCACATTAGCAGAGCCTTTAGATTTTTGGTTAGAAGAAGTTTTAGAAGAAGAGGAGTCATTCAATTTGGAATTGTCATTCTTACTGTGCAACTTGACTCTGCCTTCATTTATATCCTAAATGTCAAGTTTTTGTTCCATTATAAAGGCCTCATCAAATGTGCAAAAATTTTGTAATTAGAGTGTGGATGAAATGTTCTTAGGACATGCCCTTAAGATGAGCTCAATAAGCTCAAGCTGAGGTAAGGAGAAGGAGAGTTGATTGATCAAGCCTCTCTAATGAGTGACAAAATCTATGATAGACTCATCATCAAATTGTTTAATAGAATAAAGGTCTATAATAGAAACCTTTTTAGAAATGTTAATAGATAAATGGTCTAGGAATATTTGTGCAAGTTGGGTAAATGAGAAAAAGGAGTGTTGAGTTATAGATCTATACCAATCTAGGGCAGCACCTAAAAGAGACATAGGAAAAGTGTGAAGTAGTAATGCATCATTGTGCCCTATTTAATAATAAGCATGTCTAAATGCTTGAAAATGCTATTGTGGGTCCTCTTTACTCTAAAAATAAGTAAATTTGGGGAGTTCCCATTGGTTTAGATAAGGGCGAATAGGCATATAAGGATGGATGGGTTCATTGCATATCTGATTATAAGATAACACATTCTTTGAACCTGAAACATATGTCCCTAGATTAGACATCTTGTCCATCAGCATCTTAATGAGGTCTGAAGGGGGCTTGTCTAGGAGATACCCCCTAAGTTATAGGGAACCTAATAGGAAGCTAAGGGAGCATATGACATAGCTTGTTGAGGTTATGTTGGTGCAATATAAGGATAATGAGTTATAGGTTAGGAGGTGGAAAGAAATGGGGCTTCTCCCATTGGGTTAGAGACTATGCTTTCATTAGATGTTGTTATTATAGGTTGGGTTAATAGCATGGTTAGACTAGATGAAGGGTGAGTCAAAACTTGGTTAATTATAGGTGTGAGAGTAGATGGAATAGGTACCACAAAATTTTGAAATGGGGTGAGACTTGATCGAACTGCTTGTGGTTTTGAAAGTAGGGAAGTCACACCAGGGTTTAGGTGGGATTGGGCCATTGGAAATGCTAAACTTTGGATATTGTTTATGGTTGGGTTACTTATCAAGGTGGTGGTTTGAGTAACCATGGGGAAGTAGTGGAGATAGTTGAAACTGAAGTTGTCTCCATTAGAGAGGTTGGCATACCATAGAGTGGGTTGCCCAAAGAATTTTGGGTTTGACTCATGGCAAGGTAATGCTAAAGGGCTACCACATTGTGATTAAGAAATTTATCAAAATCTTGATATCCTTAGGCACAATGGGAATTTGGTTGGGGCTTAGAGTATGCTTTGTATCTAAAGTATGATCCATGATAGAATAAGCAACAAGAGGGGAAGGTGGAAGTGGTTGTTAGCTTGCATAATCATCAATAATTTTGCCTTGACCTCACATTAATACCATTCAAAAAGAAGTAAAAATAGTCTTAATAATCTGTATTAGTGACATAATAAGGAAAAACTAGGTTTGGGTGTAGGTGAGTAGGTTATTTAAGCTTATTTTTTTGAGCAAATTAAAATTACACAGTCACCGGCGTCGATCTCTTGACCAATTTTAGTAATAAAAGTGTATCGATGTCAGTGGGATTAATCGATGTTGATAGCTAAAGTCTTCCAATGTCAGTGTACTTAACTGATGTCAGTCACTGTGATATCTTGGGAGATGGAAAATCCAACATTTTAGAAACCCAGAGGTAGAATCTAGGTAAAACAAAGGATAGAAGAGGTCTATGTAAGAATAAAGTACACTCAGAAAACATGATATAATAGGTTATATAAACTGAGTATTAAAAATCGTGTCAATTTTGTGAATTAATGGAAAAATGTCCTTACCAACTCCAAAATATAAAAGTTAATAGAAAAGTAGAAAAATAAAATACAACCACTAAGTATTAACTCTTAGAGATTAATTTTAGTCTTGTGTTGGATTATGCCTTAATCAGATAGTGAGAAGAGAATTTAGTTAGCGAAGGTAATAGAAAACAATCTAGAGCTAGTTTTAGGTTAGTTTGAGTGCTCAAGAGGAAATCTATGTTAGACTAGGTGTGTGGCTTGTTATAGGAGCTTATTCCCAACACTTTATGGACCTAAAGCTAGGCCAGGATACTTAGCCAAAATGTACCTTATTCATAGAGTTTATACTCCACTAGAGAATAGAGTGGGTTCTCCCCTTGGTGGTAAAATCCAAGTAGGATAACCATGTAGGGTAAGGTGATCCACCAGGTGATGAAATCCTAGTGGGCATTGTCTTAGGTGAGTTTAGATGTTTTTTTTATGAGTTCTATCTAGTTTTGTAACATAAGTGCACTACAATTAATTCATAATGCTTGTAATTAACTAGGTGAGCTAATGTGCAGCAAGCAAATAATGAAGTACAATAAGTTTTAAACCCAAATCTAAAATGTTTGAATGAAAATAATGATGAAATAGGATTAGAGAATGAAATTCACTATCCTAATGTGCATGAAAGAAAGAAATAAAGAATATATTCTTTTAACTTGTAAGAAAAATGATAAATTGCTTTTAGAGGCAAAGAGAAAAAAAGAGTGGCAAAGAAGAAGAGATTTCAATTTATTGCCCTTAAATAGAAAATAAAATGTTGAATTTTTAGCTTTAAGGGAGAAAAGAAGGAGAAAGTGCAAGAAATGAATCTTTCACTATAATGCACCTATATGAATTCTTAAAAAAATAAATGAACCCAAGGAAAACTCTAAGGTCCCATCAGGCATGCTATAAATGTTTTGTAGAAATTTATCCATTTCAATTTTAAAGAAAAATCAAGAACGATAGGGATAAGTGATTAGTATGAACCTAGATTGGTTTGCATGCCATATCCAGACATTGTGAGTACTCCTCTTTGGTTGGGGAGCACTACCTACAAGTAATAAAGTACTACCACAAAATGTCTATTAGTTGATATATGAGTGGGCTTCCAAGCTATGCACTTGTTCTAAGAAGTGTCAAACTTCCTTAGAGATGATAGTCCACTTTTGAGAGACAAAAGAGTAATAAATAGCCAAGAGAGAGGAAAAGAGAGAGTAAAAGAGAGATAATGTTATTGTTATTCATAACTTGAGTGCAACAAAAAGTAACAGAGTACAGGTGGTATATTTAGTTTGTATTTTGGAAGCTATTTAGGTAGGTCTTAGAAGGGTTACTAAAAATCTATAGTTTTTGACGTCGGTTAGGCTATCGAGGTCAGTTAGAAAGTGTGACCAATATCGGTTATGTTGTCAAGGTCGGTAAGGAAGTGTGACTAATATTGTTTGAGCGACTGATGTTGATAGGGGAAATAATTTCCTAAGATCTTGTAGAAGGCTTTTCTAGGTCTGGGAAATGGTTTTGGTCAAGTGTGAAAGGTTGGGGGATAGTTGTGAGGGAGAGAGTATTGTTTGGATGGATCTAGTTAGAGGTTTGGTGTGTTAGAACAAGGGGAAACAAGCAGGGAAGCTTTATAACTCCTTCATGAGGGTTTGGTCATAAATGTTTAAAACAATAAAAAGTAGATATAAAGTGATTAAAAAGTAACTACTTAAAGACCTATAGAATAAGTGATGTACTTAGCTATAGTGGTGACTAAACGATAAGTGTCAGATGGATGGCTCCTATTAGGCTTACTGAACCAATGCCTTGAATAGAGAAAATAAGTGGGTGTTGTTGGTTATCAAGAACTTGGTTCCTAATTTGGGTTGACTTATGCAAGGTAACAACAAGCTAAGATGTGGAAATTTGAATGCCAAAAGCCTGTATGCAAATAAGAATGAGTTTTCTTGATTTTTGTTGCCCTGAACATTAGTTTGGAGTTTGGCTTAAATAACCGATGTTGGTGATCATGTCGATGTTAGTCATGGGTTGACCAATGTCGGTGGCATGAGAATAGGTAAAAGTACTATTTTTATCCTATTTTTTGTTGTTTCTCGTGCCAAGTGTGTATCCTTTATAAAATGGTAGAAATGGGAGGTTAAGAAGGACATAGATGGTTAGGAATTTATTTTTTAGGTGAGAATAAGTCATGGGCAGTTAGGATAAAATGGGAGGCAAAGTCTGGAAGCTCAAGTAAAATCCCTAATTTTTATATTCATGGGTGCTTTCCTTAGACTTAAGGCTCTAGAAATTTATATATAGGAATCCTATAAGCCTACAAAAGTAATACATATATTGATAGTGTGGATGTATATCTTCTCCTTAGATAAATAAAGAAGCCAAGCATTTCAATGTGGTTCCTATTTCATGAAACAAGTTGGCCTCTTCATGAAACATTAGTATCTAACATTTAATCCTACATAAGATCTCCCCACCACAGTGCTTGTCTTGGTAATATTGCCTTGTTACTTAGTAAGTAATTGGAAATATAATCCCTAAAATAAATTAGGATTGCTATAGGATAATATATAACATTATTTGAATTCACTAGGAATTCAAGAATTTTCAACTAGGTAAAGATTTGTGTGAATCTAAATTGGGACACTACTCAATCATTTGATCCTAAACATTTGAGGTATATGATTTGAACAAGCCATAGACTACAATAATATTCCATTTAGATTCAAGCTATGATATGCTCACAAACATTAGGCAAAGGTATGCCCTTATTAGTTAGCTCAAGATCAAGCTAAAGCATAACTATCATCCCTATAAAGAACAAACAAAGTAAAAGGAAGCATTACATCAGCCACAACCAAGGCAATGTAAACACAATGATCAATGAACACAAAAATATATGGGTGAACCCAATGATTAACACAAATTCAAAGACAATTTATGAAAAATGAGAAAGGCTCCACTAAGAAGGAAATTGTAAAGGCTATGTCTAATCCTTTTGCAGATCTGGCCGATTCAGACATGAAAGTAATGGAATTTGCATAGAGCATTTCAAAGACTTCACCAGCTCAAACAACTCTCCAAGTTTCTCATAAAGGTAAGGAGAAACTACTCCAACCTTTTCTTCTAAAGTGAAACCTTAGTCTAATCCAGCAAGAAAGAAAAGGATATTTTTAAAACAAAAATTACAGACATGTCTCATCTGGAAAGATCTATTGTACACTTTTCTCACTCCATATTCCTCATGATTTTATTCTATTTTTTTAAGTAACTTTCCTTCCATTCTCTACCACTTTATTTCACACCCCTTGAAATTCCCTAAAAATATGCAAACCAATCCAAATGCATAACAACCCCTCATATACATTAAACATTATGAATAAATTTGCTAAATGGCATGTAAAATGTATAGCCAAATATAGGAATGAAGAAGTTGATCGTGTCCCTCACCCTACTCATCACACAAGTAAAATGGGATTCAAAAGTAGACTCAACATAAGGATAGATCAATAAATTGACTGAAAAAATATCCCTTATGCATGCACATAATTCTTCCTCTACATGCCAATATACATGGCATTATGGCATCCATACGTCATTTGTCGATTAAAATTATAAATCAATTTAAATCTTTTCATTTGTTAAACTAAAAATATTTGATATCCTTGAAGTCTCACCTACCTGTATATCCAACAAGGAATATCACCAGTATTTTTAAATCTCACTACGCATTGGCAACCAAACATTGAGTTGTTTGAAGTATGAAGAAAAAACTCATGTTGTAGGGTCACAAAGTTTTTTGGGTGAATGTGTGTAGAAGTAATGATATTTTTTATTATTAATATCTAACACTTGGTCCCATAAATATTCAACAAGCACAAATCCTATAAAATATATCCTATTTAATCATAATGCCCACCTACTATGACATTAATAGAAGGACAAGGTAGTAAAAGGAGTAGAGAGAACAATATCCATAATTTGTACAAATCTTCCTAAAATATTTAATGATGGGTACAAAGCCATGAACTTGAAAATAAGTTGCCTTCATGCTAAAGCTACTTCTCCATCCTACTACAAATATAAATGCTACAAGTGAAATATAAAGAGATTCTACATATACAAGAGAATGTTTTAAAAGAAAAATGACATATCTATCAATTACCAGCTTTAGAACAACAAGAGCATCAACAAGATAAAAAGGATGTAGCTGATACACCTAGATGAGGAAGAAAGAGATCTGGAGTAATTTTCTCACATTGTCAACAAGATGAAATCCACTCATGCCTTACCCCTTTTTCCTGAAGGCTCCCAGATATGTACCACTAGCTTATCACTTCAGACAAATATTCCTCTTGATACTTATGCCTAAAAAATAAAAATCTCTGCTCTACCACACGAAAGTATATTCTTTTCATGAGATTAATATCAAAAATTTACTTTTAATTGTGCCTTTTTATGACCTCTCTAAGAAAAATGTTTCTAGTACAAATCCACACAAATAAAACCCTCTCATTACCACCAATACATCTTCCAATCACTACAAGTTTCATTCACCCATGGCAAACATCCCTAAAATTTATCAAATTTTTTATCCTCATGAATTCAACACCCATGGATTTGGCCAAAATCCAACCCTAACCTTGTCACCTTTGTTGCAACCCATAAGACCTCCAATTACTTCTACCCATAATCCTCCAGAACTTCTATGGTTGAAGTTGTCAAGATATATACTAAACTGCTAAATATTATCACTTCTTTTGATGGATGATTTGAAACCTTGGATAATAGATTAAATGAATATTGTACATTAACACCCCTTCTAGGTGAATATGTGGTTAACTTGGTTATCATTTAGTCACATACATCAACATTCCAGCCATAGTAGGGAGATACCATTAAACTCCATCAAAAGAATCTGGGGATTCAATAACTAAGAAGGCAGAGTTTAGAAAAAATGGTCATTTATGATCTGTTAAGGACTTTTTTTGGGGATTTCCACCAAGAGATAGTAATTTCCACAACTAGTCAAAGTAAAAACCTTTGAGCTAACTCTTTAGCTCTAAATCAAAATAATTAATTTGAGTGGTAGGTTCCCAAATTTCAACTGGTGAGACATCCATTAGCTACAAAAGAAGTAGATCCTAAAGGAAAAGGCACACTCCTATAAGTCTTACTTCTTTTTCCTGACTACTTCAAATCAAAGTTTGGCAATATCACTAGTTATTCCTCAAGTATTGGTGGATATGTTTCTTTCTATGTTTCTCCTATATATAGCCATGTTTTTTGATGTTTCATGGGAATTAGAATTACTTTGTCTATTTTTTAGTTCTTAGATGTATGTCTCATTAGTATGATCTATAGATTATCTCTTCCTCAAATCGATTCAGGGTCATATTTTATGTTCCAGTTCTTGTTATTCCTCTTTATACCTTCTTGGATCTATTTTTTTAATCTTCTATCCATGGAATGTCTTTACTGTTCTTTTTGTAGATTTTATAATACATTATTACATCAATATATGATGTGTACTTCAAATTATTTCAATAAAAAATAAAAATGCAACTCATTAAATAGCATAGACACAAGTAAGCCACATGAAATGATGTGGATACCATTAATATTTGAATGCTCAAATATTCCATGATTAATATCTGAATGCTCGAATATTCCACAAGATTGTAATGCTACAACACATGAATCCAATATAACCACAATGAGAGGAAGGGATTTCATTACATAGAATATGTACAACTGGCAGATTTAAATCAAAAGCATGTAAGTTATAAGTGGAAGATTACCCAAAACATTAAAATCAAAAGTGGAAGCTTGCACAAAGCTTGCAAGTTACAAGTAGTAGATTCCACAAAGTATGCAAATCAAAAGTGGCAAAATACACAAATGCAATCACACAAAGACATGTGGAAGATTCCTCATATGAGGAAAAAGGAAAAGAGATTCTCTAAAAAAATTAATTAATAATTATCTACTTGTGCAATATCTAAGTAAATATTATATCCAAGATCCCCCCTTAATGTTTACTTATGGTAAAGACAAAGACTAAGAGATATTGTGGGTAGGTGTAATTACACAAACACCGCCACTAATGACAACTCCTTCAAGCTCAAGCACATCACAAAACTTGATGAATTTGGATTCGATCAAAGATTTTGTAAAGATGTCGACTACTCAGTCTTCTATCCTACAATATTTAAGGTGAATTGTTCAACCATGAATCAATTACCAAATATAATGATGATGGACCTTAGTATGCTTGGTCTGTGCATGAAACATAAGATCCTTGGTTAGTTTGATAGCACTTTGATTGTCATATCTGAGAATAGTGGTGAAATGCCTCCGCGCAACCCCCCCCCCCAACGTCTCTCCTTTGGAAATTTTTATGGTATTAATACACTCTAGAAATTTACTGTAAATGCCCTGAAATATCTGGGATGTTTTTGGTGGGGCCAGTGAGCAAGGACCTTGAAAAAATATAGTTAAAATAATTAAAAAAAATCCTAACTTTTCTAAAAATCTTATAAATAGACACTCACCTAACTCTTATAACACACGCAACAAACATTGTTATTGTAAACAAATAAAAAGAGGAGTTTATAGCCATAGCAAGGAGGAGGTATCCATAACAAGGAGGAGTTTTAAGTTTGCCATTGCAAGGAGGAGGAGTTTGGCATTACAAGGAGTAGTTTGTGGAGGTACCCATTAGCCCATTGCAAAGAGGAAGAATATGCATGAATGAACATTATGTATTTTCAAGTGTTTTACTAAAAATTGAGTAATATGCATTATTTATATATATAATAAAATGTATAGACATTTCCACAGTGTTTCCAAACCAAGGTTTTTGAAAAATGGCGTTTCTGCATTTCCAAAATGTTTCCATACCCGTACACAAACAACATAGACTAGAATGATAGCACAAGCATATCTAGGTGAGTATAATTTGGGTAGAGTAGGTTGCCAACCAACTGTTAATACAGAGTTACATCAAATTTTTCTTCATCATAGTGAGTAGTCAACTAGACCCATGTTTAAAAAGAAGTAGAAGTTGGCTTATAGTCTACATATGGAACCTTGTCACTAGGTCCAGGCCATACATTATCTTAGAGATGAAAATTCTATCTTTCAACTGCTATACCTCCTTTCCAAGAAAGTAAATTAGAAGTCCCAAGTTTGTCATGTGAATTTTTTTCTTTAGACTATGCATGACAATATACGCATAATCAATATGGTTGCCAATGATGATTAAGCCTTCAACATACAAGACCACAATCAAAATATGACCATGGATATGTTGAATATACAAAATTGGATCAGAACAACTATGAACAACACCTTCATTTTGAAAAAATAGGTTAATTTTTTCACAATAAGTTATATGAGTTAATTTGAGACCAGACAAGAAAAAACAAGGGGTTTGTGCACATATATTTATTTGTTTAGATCACCATAAAGGAAATCAATATTAACATCCATCTAATGTAATTCCCATCTAAATGTAGCAGTAATAGAGATAATAATCTGAATACTATCAAGTATAGCAACTGAAGCAAAGGTTTTAATATAATCAATAATTATTTGTTGTCCTAATATTTGAACCGTTATTTTATATAATTAAATAAAATCTCAATAAGTTTCATGGTTGAAAATACCAACTACCTTCTCCTCCAAAATCCCCCTAACATACCACAAAACTGATTCCCCTCAACAAGGGTAAGTTAAATCAGTTTTTAGCTTCCTTCCAAGAGGAGGCCATGGCCACCTTGGATCCCTTGGTTTCCCCTTCCTAGGTTGGCCCTGATTGCAAAATAGTTATCTCACAAAACAAATCTTATATCAACAAGATAGAAAATTAAAAATTATGCAATATCATTCTCATCGTGGAGTAAAATATGAAAGGAAAAATACATGCTTCTTCAAGAGGATCAACTTTTCCAACAATACTGTAAATCAATCCCTCGTGAATGGTAAGACATCTCCAATCAGCTCATATGGACCAAATCCAAAATTTAGTTAGATAACATTGAGGATCAATCATAATGCATTACCCTTTATTCAAATTTTCCAAGAAATCATAATATTCAAAATACATGAAAAAGACATGTTGATTTGGATGTACAATCATGATGGAAATTGTGCAATCAAATCACCACCAACTCTCTCATATGCACAACTCCAACCTCTGACAAAAGTGGAATAATCTATGGTCTGATTACTTGACTAAGAATAAAATTATTTTTATGGATTCTAATGTTAATGCATAATAATATTCTTGCACCATAAAATCTTTCGAATATAAGATGGATTAATTCCATCAGGTGTGTGAATTGTCGACCAACTGAGGAGGCCACCACCTATCTTTTGTATGACTGTTATTTGGCCACTCAAATATGGGAATATTGGCATGTCTATTTGGGAGGGGAGGTGATATCAACATGGATCACATTAAAATAAAATAAAATCAAATGGAAATTGTATAACAGACTGAGATAAGCATCCTCTTTCTCTGTATAGGCTAGGATACAAAAAATATATCAAACTAGAGCCTACGTTATACATGGAGATAACAACATAATTCATGGTGGCTATAGATCTATTAGATGGTAATATACACTCAATATCAATGGTGTAGGGTTTCAAATCCTATGGTTAAGATATGGGATATGTGATCTAACCATGTCTCTAGATAGAATCAATGATATATAGCAATGATTGAAACAAAGGAGTATCAAGGATATAATAAGGAAACTACATGCAAGGAAATGATGAACAAGGGTAATCTATATCCAAGATAACAAACAAACTAATATAAACACGAGATAAATTCCTCAAGGGTTGATTTTAATGTAGTGTAAATAAATGCAGCTTAAACTAGGTCTTAAACTATGGCAAGGTTAAGAGTAATATGTTATACCAACTTATTCAGTCTAAGGAGAAGCCAACTTTAACAACGTACAAGGTATTTTAATAATAAGCATACCATATCTATCAACTAATTAAATAAAAGGAAAGAAAATAGGGATAAAGATATTTTACCGTGGATTGACTTGTTGGTGCATTAATCTACCCATTAGCTCTAGAGGCACTTTATAAGAGATATTGGTAGGTGAATACATCAAATGGCAAGGATGAAGACCTATATGTCCTTAGTTGGGTATTTCAAATACCATAGGGCTCATCCTTGGTTCAACTCCTCCTATTGAGCTTCAAAGACTGAGAAAAACTTGACCTTTACAAGATTAAAACTTTAACCTCTAACTCCTTATTTCATTATTTAAGGGCAAAAATGTGAGCATAATTAGAGAAAATGAGTGTTGTTGTTTTTTGGGAATTATAATTATCATCCCTATACATATGGATCCAAACCTAGAAATCAATTGTTATTCCAAGTCGATAAATCAATATGGTATAATGCATAAGTTGATCTAACACTATATCAGTAGTGTTGATATAGTATAAAAGATAGGAAAACTTATAACTTTCTTGGCTTGGTTGATATACTACATGGATAAAATAGGTAGGAAACAAACTGTATTGACTGGGCCAATAGAGTGGAAATACAAGGAAGGTTGCATGATTGACAAAAGGAGATGGAGAAGGAAGAGTGAAAAGAGACTCAAAGGAGCTTGAGTAAACCAATATATATATGTGTGTGTGTGTGTGTGTGTGTGTGTGTGTGTGTGTGTGTATGTATGTATGTATGTATATATGTATGTATGTATGTATAAAATAAACATTTAAGTATAAGTTTTTTTATACTTCAAGTTTTATTTCAAATATATACTTACAAGATTTTTGAGAATGGTTTCAAACCTCTAAGAGTTATAATTTAGATTCGAGGTTCTAGAGGATCTTTTTAGATTTAAGACTTAGCCAAATTTCAAGGTTTTAAGATTTCAAACTTAACCATATTTTAGGGTTTCAAGATTTTAGTAACCATATTTTAGGGTTTCAAAATTTTAGCAAGACATCATAGGAATTATGAAGGTTGCATGAAGGAATAGATAGGTATAAGATGATATCATGTGAAAATATTTCACAAAGTGCCACAGACCGACCCTACCCCATTTTTGGTGCACTCCTTAGGATGTTAATTATATAATATTAATGCATCGATGAGTCATGAAAAATTTATCATCACTAATTGAAAAATATAGGTGTATATAAAAATTTCATAAATCCAACATGCAGTTGCTAAACCTCCTCACCAACATAACTTCAAGCTTTGTAATTTGGCATGCATGGAAAGAGAAAAATTCTCACATATTTACAAATGACTCACACCAAGAACATCAAATTTCTCATAAGATCAACTCCAACATCTATACAACATGATTAATATGCTTCAAAAATATTATTGAAGTATTCAACTCCATTGATATGTTGGTAGGGAAATGGAATATTTTTATTTTACTATAAATATAGAGATTTTCAATAAGCCTAAAAAACACATGGGCCCCACCATCTAGAGGATGTATAAACTTAATTTCAAGGGAGATTTGAAACAAAATATTGAGATCTCAAGTGTGGGAGGTATAATCCATTATTTATATGGTGAACTAATCATCAAATACTCATGGCTCTCAACACATGTATCCAACAAGCCTTATTGAATGAGCTCATTAAACTATAAATATAAGGGGGCTCTCAAATGTTAATAAATTCTATTAATTGAGAGAGAGAGAGAGAGAGAGAGAGAGAGAGAGAGAGAGAGAGAGAGAGAGAGAGAGAGAGAGAGGAGAGAGAGAGAGAGAGAGAGAGAGAGAGAGAGAGAGAGAGAGAGAGAGAGAGAGAGGGCTAGGGCACAACACCCTAACAATTTTCCACTAGAAAATGAAAAATATTGGTCAACATGTTTTACTAAATCTTCATCACATGCAAGAGATGACATTACAACACTAACTCCAATATCATGTGATTGTGGATAGGTTATTCAATCATTATTTCATGCTCTTAAACCCACATATATGCCAAAATTAAATTTGTGAAACCTATGACAAGAAAATATTTGGTCACTTTAGAGAAACCACAAAACCACCCCACAAAATGTACCCATGTTTAACTACATACGTTACATGTCCATTCCCTTTTAAAAAATATCCACAAGATCTTTTGATTTTATAGAAATCTCTACAGGATCTAATAAAATTACATGTTCTATCCATGAGATCAATTACACTTGGGCCCCACCATCTAGAGGATGTATAAACTAAATTTCAAGGGGGATTTGAAACAAAATGTTGAGATCTCAAGTGTGGGAGATATAATCCATGATTTAGAGGGTGAACCGATCATCAACTACTCATGGATCTCAACACATGTATCCAACAAGCCTTATTGAATGAGCTCATCAAACTTTAAATAGAAGTAAATTCTCAAATGGTACTAAATTATATTAAGAGAGAGAGAGGGGTTAGGGCACAACACCCTAAAAAATTTCCATTGGCAAATGAAAAATATTGTTCAATGTGTTTTACTAAATCTTCATCACATGTAAGAGGTGACATTACAACACTGACTCCAATATCATGTGATTGTGGACATGTTATCCAATCATTATTTCATGCTCTCAAACCCACATATATACCAAACTTAAATGTGTGAAACCTATGAAAATAAAATATTTGTTCACTTTAGAAACCAAAAAACCACCCCAAAAAATGTACCCATGTTTAACTGCATACATTACATGTCCATTCCCTTTTAGAAATATCCACAGGATCTTCTTTTGATTTTATATAAATCTCTACATGATCTAATAAAATTACATGTTGTTATCCATGAGATCAATTAAGTTAGGAGAATAATAATTTTGCATGCCTACAATCTAGATACTTAACTTGAAGAAGTATACTTCACTTTCTATTCCCCTCCTTATATGTTATTTAGATCAATTTAGTTGCTAGATCTCTATTAATGTTTTTACTCATTTTAGCTAGAAGACTTTCTTCAATGCAACCAAAGTCATTTTATCCTTTTATTTTATCAATCCTATGGATTTTACTTTGATTTTCTATTAATTATTTCAAGCGTGGAGGCTAGGGATTGAAAGGAATACATCATAAATGTGGGCATAGATTGTAGATAGGCCTTGATGAGTTAACTTGTCATAGCCATGGTCAACCACTTATCTTTCCAAGACATAAGGTTACTTTAAATCCTATTTACTATATCATTCCACATTTACTTATTGATTTTTGCTTTAAAAAGAGGCATACCAAGATATTTAGTGGGTAAGGGGTTTGTGTCAAATTCTAGAATAACATGAACAAGTCAAATTCTAAAATATCACAAATTTGGTTCTAAATGTTTAAATGGGTATCAAGAAAGATCTTGGGTTTGTTTTTATTAATTATTTATCCAACTAAAATATCACGTGTCATTAATTTATTTCAAGCTCTTAGCTTCCTTGACACTAGGATCACCTACAAGAATTTTATCTTCCAAGGATTGGAGGTGAGATAGATTTGGAACTTAATGGAAATTTGGATCCCTATGATTCTAATTTATATTTTATCTTCTGATATTTTTATTCTAAAGGCCTCTGTCGATGAAGAGGTAGGGAGTGATAGGTCCCCTTCTCTTAAGCTCTAAGAGACTTCAAAGATTTTTATTGGGACCTCATAAAATTATAATATAAAATTTAGGTGTAGAGATACAAATGCACACCAATTGCCTCTAGGATGTGGATAATTTAAAAAGTAGTTTTGTTTTTCAAAAAATCCCAATTAACTCTATCATAAGATTTGTGCATATCAAGTTTGTATTTCTTACCTTCTTTTTCATGTGTTTATGGGATTCAAGGGCATTGTGCACTATGCAAATTCCATCTACAATTTGTCTACATGCCAGCAATCCTACCTATTCTTGCAAGATAATATTTGGTAAAAGTATTTTAAGATTTTTGGTGAAAATCCTGTAAATTATATTGGAAAGGGATATGGATCTGTATTTGTCAAAAAACTCGGGGTTGTCTTCTTTAGGAATGGGGTACAATAATGTGGTGTTCAATTACTTTTGAATAGACCTCTTTTTCTAGTTTTTTACATAGCTTCATCAACATCTTTGCCTTTTTTGGTAAGTGATAACTAGGGAAGTGCTCTAGACCCTTAAAAAAATAAATTTGAAGTTCATAGACAAGGATTAATCCACATCACTATAAAAAGTTGATAGGCACTCCAAAGGGCCAAAAATAGGTTTCCCCAGCATCAAAAAAGTCTCCTAGTTAGTGAGGCTTTACCCAAGATCTTGAGGTTGATTGGGAAACTAAAAAATAAAGTAATCACCATGATTTCAATATCCAAAAATAATTGGCTGTGTATGTAAGGTGTTGCTAATATTTCCAAAAGTTATGAAGAAAGACATGATACTTCAAACACATCTTTAATTGTTGGTGAAAATGCATGATCCAATATGAGCATTGGACTCAAAAAGAGATACACACAACCAAATACATAGATAAATACATCTTGACTGTATATTAGGAAAAAAAACTAGCATCTTATTAATGAATAGTGTTTCTCTAATTGGACCATAATCATCACTAAAAGGGTTTTAAGATATAAATCCACATCCACTACCTTGGACTTATGAAATGACCATCCACCCTCTATCAAACAATAACCTTTCTTTCATGATTGTGTATGCAAGATGTGTTAAATCAAGGCACAAAAATTCTAAGCTAAATCAAGGAAGTAACCAATCTATCTTCATTCACATATCCATACTCAACTGCTTTCAAACGTTGCATGAATCCTAGGTGAAATTATAGTTATGTCAATGCCATTGCAAGCAACTATGGGTGCAAAGTGATAAATCTCTCATTTTTTTATTCAATATTCCTTACACATAGCACCATGAGAAATTTGGGCTCTATCAAGTACACACACACACACACACACACACACACACACACACACACACACACACACACACATCCATGTGCACACGTGCCTATGCCCATGCCCATGCTTACCCACATGTGCATGCACATGTGTGAAAACCCACACATGCATATAGGCATGAGAATGTCAATGAATGTAGGCCCTTTTACATAGGCATGCCCATTCACATCCATGCCCACACTCATGTAGACATGCAGATGCAAATGCACACACATGTATACTATCACTATCTAAAAACCAAAGAAATATCACTTCAACATCTTGTATTTTAGAACTTCACAATATCAAAGGTTTGACAGCCAAGGGAAAATTACACAAGCCCTACTATGCTAGATGACACATATATTTTATATATTAAAAGTAGTAAACAATAGGGATGGCCATAATTTAATCAATTATGATAGCATCACTATGAGGAGAGACCATGGGATCTTCATCATCATCTAAGTGAGGGCAACATGTAGGGTGGTCAAATATGGCCTCCTGGGTCCCAACCTATCAGCAATCTATACCAAAATTTCCTAAGGGATCTTAGCCCTTTAAATTAAATGTTCTTTTGATCAATTATCTCAACTGAAGCAGATTTATAAGTACATTCTAATGCTTTCATTTTTCTATTTTATAAGTAAAGTTATCTACTTTACCTGATACAAAAGGTATCCCAAACTAATATTTTTTCAATTTCCTTAGGGAAGGGGGATTCCCAAGAAAAACTTGGTGTATTAGTTCTCTATCTCA
>JARHVA010000342.1:682500-752500 GCA_037957365.1 Torreya grandis
TCAACTATTTCAGCCGATTCCATATTATTTGGGGCATAATTTGCCTCATACAACTTCAACTTTCTGGACTCATAAGCTACAATAGAACCTTCTTGCATAAAAACTCCTCTAATATTATCTCCAGAGGCATTGGTTATTATTGAGAATTGACCATTTGGATCGATAAATTTCAACATACAAGCATCAGAGCCATCATAAAATCTCATGAATGTAAATATGGTGTCATATATATAAATAATAACCAAGCATTACCAAATAAAGAAACAATACAAGGCAAGGAAACACATTAGTAGTATAATTCATGATGCGATCAATGAATATCAAACAATCAATAAATAACAACCAAGATGCTAAGGTATGTGATGTGTTTAGGGGTTTTAGTCTCATTCTCTCATTCCTCAATCATTTCCATATGTTCCATCCTCTCTGATGATACCCTCCCTTAGTCATAGTCTGGAGGGTGGACTCCATCCTGCATTCACTTCAATGCAATAAACAATAGTGAGACTATATCAAAAAATAATCCATAATAAACTACTTTGATAGAACAAATTTAATAACCATGATCATAATGTACCATAACAAAATATGAATAACTAACAAACAAGTTAATGATCATGATGATAACTAATATATAACTATCACAAATTAGCATATTACAAATTCAGTTACCCACTATAATATTTTAACCAATAATTAACCATAAAATTCAAAAATTAACAAATTAAAGAGTTTAGAGGAGAATCAAGATGTAACATCCTTCTCCCTTAAATCTGGTCATCACCCCTATGACACTTATTTCAACAAAAGTTTTGAAATAAAACAATATTTAACAGAAAATAAACATAATATCCAACAAAATACTTAACAAACAAATATGGAAATAGTTTGTAAAAATCCTCATAATCTTTCCAAGTGGCACTATTTTCAAAATATTGGTCCCACTGAACCTTGAATTGTGACACTTCTTTGTGTCGCAAACTATTTTTTGAGGGTCAATTATTATAATTGGTTCTACTGTGACCACCTTGAGATCTAGAAACTATAAATCATTCCAATCCAATACATGAGAAGGATCAACAACATACTTTTTAAGATAGGACACATGAAAAACATTATGCATGAGTGCTAAAGCTGGTGGCAAAGCAAGCCTATACACTACAGAATTGACAACTTATAATACCTCAAAGGGTCCCACATATCTAGGAGATAACTTGGCTGATTTTCTAAATTTAATCAAGATTTTATGTAGTTTAATTGGTAGAAATACTTTATCTCCCACTAAAAACCTTGTTGTTCTTTTCAAATCAACATAGCTCTTTTATTTATCATTGGCTTCAGCCAACCTTTGCCTTATCAACTTAACTTGATCTTTCATTTTTAGAAGCATATCTAGACCAAAGACTACCATGTTTTCTAACTTGTCCCAAGTGATTGGTGTTCTACACCTCCTTCCATACAATGCTTCAAACAAAGCCATTTTTAGAGCTAATTGGTATGAGTTGTTATAGGCAAACTCAACCAATGGAATATATTCTTCTCATTTTTACTATCAGTCCATGCAATACATTCTTAGAAGTTCTACTCAAACCTAACTCACCCTTTTAGTTTGGCCATCTATTTTTAGATGGTATGTTGTACTAAAGTTTAACTATGCACCCAAAGCTAAATTAAGAGTCAACCAAAATCTAGAAATCATTTTTGGGTCCTTATCTAAAATAATAATTTTTGGAAACCCATGCAATCTATACATTTATTTCATGAATCTATTCACAAGCATAGGTGCATCATCAGATATATTACCAAGAATGATGTGAGATACCTTGATGAGTTTATCAATAACCACCAAAATCATGTCATGTCAATTTTAAGACATCGGTAACCCTTGGATAAAGTCCATGCTAATGAATTGCCACTTCTATTCTGGTATGGTATGCAGGTATAACAACCCAACAAAATGCACATGTTCAACCTTAACTTGTTAACATTCTAAACATCATGAAACAAAATGTGTTGCATCTTTCTTAAATCCCTTCCAAAAGTATAATGGCTTTAGCTCTGCCAAGAGCTTAGTCACACCTAGATGACTTGAGTAAGGAACATTTTGTAGTTCTTTGAGTATTACACTCCTCAAATTCTCCTTGTTTGGTACATAAATCCTTCCTTTGTACCTTAACAAACCATCATTATCAAACTTGAATCCATTATACTTAGGATCCTTACCATTCTGAGATAAAAACATCTTTACTTGCTCATAAAATTCACCTCCTAGAGAGAATTTAGCTATCTAATCACAAAAGGTACTCCTGATAGTAGCTAAATCTACTATATAATTTTTACAACTAAAGGCATCTACAACTTTATTTTATTTGCCTTTTATGTAGTTAATATCAAAATCATAATCTGATAAGAACTCCAACCATCATCTCTGATGTGCATTAAGGTTAGGTTGGGTGAAGATATAATTGAGCCCCAAGTTGTCAGTTTTGAGCTCAAGCAATTTTCCCAATAAATAATACCTCCAAACTTGCAAGGCATGAACTATTATAGCCAATTCCAAATCATGTGGGGCATAATTTGCCTCATACAACTTCAAATTTATGGACTCATAAGCTACAACAAAACCTTCTTTCATAAGAACTCCTCCAAGACCATTTCTTGAAGCATCTGTTATTATTGAGAATTGGCCATTTAGATCGAGAACTCTCAATACCAGTGTTGGGGTAAGCTTTATTTTCAATTTTTGAAAAACTTCCTCACACTTTTGCAACCATACAAACCTATGATTTTTCCACTAGAGAGAAGTAATAGGATTTGCTATCTTGGTAAAAGTTTGGCACAAATTTCCTATAGTATCCAGCCAACCCCATAAAACTCATAACTTCATGAACATTTTTGGGTGGTAGCCCCTCTGTAATGGCTTTTATCTTTAAAGGATCCATGAATATTCCTTTTGTAGATATAATGTGCCCAAGGTATTGTACATTTTTCTAAAAGAAGGTAAACTTTGACAGTTTCATTAAAAGTTTATGTTTTTGCAACCATTGCATAAATAACTTCAAATGTTCTAGATGTTCCTCTTCAAATTATGAATAAATAAGGATATCATTTATAAATACCAACATAAAATGATCCAGATAATCTCTGAACACACTGTTCATGAGATTCATGAATGTTGTAAATGCATTTGCTAATCCAAAAGGAAGAACTGTGAACCCATAATGTCCATAATGAGTCCTGATAGTTGTTTTCAGAATGTCTTCCTTACAAATCATTAACTGATGATATCCTGCTTAAAGATCAATCTTTGAGAAAATTGAAGCTTCACACATTTGATTAAAAATATCATCAATGTGAGGTAGAAGATCCCTATTTTTTATGATTGCCTTGTTCAACATTATGTCATCAATACACAAGTGAAGGGTTCCATCCTTCTTTTTAACAAACACAATTGGTGCACCCTATGGTGACATGCTTGGTTGAATCAACCTTTTGGACAACTCTTTGAGTTGAACCTTCAACTCTAGTAATTCGGTTGTTATCATTCTATAGGGGGATTTAGATTGTGGTTTAGACCCTGCAATGATATGAATTAAGCAATCAACCTCTCTCTTAGGGGGTAAACTTGGCAATTCTTCAGGAAAAACATCTCAAAAAATTTCAGAAAAAGGAAAATCCCTAATGGAGTGTTCTTTTGATTTTTTCATCTCATTTATTTTAACAATAGTAACTTGACACCCTTTTATCTGTGCTTTTTTTAATTGAATTGCAAAAATTTGTCTAAGTTTTATCTCCCTTTTTATTCCTTGGATTTGGTCTTGTTTTCTCAAATCATCTAAATATTCTACCTTCTTAAGAAAATAATCCACCTGAGCTTATTGTTGAGCTAACCAGTTTACTCCTATGATCACATCATATGACCCTAGTAGTGCTGCAAATAGATCCACTAACGTAGTGAATGTGGATAATTTGATCTCAGTTTCAACCAAATATTTATCGACCTTTACCTTAGTTTCATTCTTGTATTAAACTAACCATGCATTTGCTATGATTCTAGCTTTTTTGGACAACTTGTTAAGTATTTTAGGAGAAATAAAACATTTAGTAGCTCCTTTGTCAATCAAAATTAAATTTGGATGATCAAATAAAGTACCAGACAACTTAATAGGAGAACCCTAAAACTTAGTTTGATAGTTATCAATCGCTGCATGAATTCTTTATGAAAAAGATCTTTGCAGTGAAGTGAAACCTTTATTTTTACCATCTGACTTCCCCTGAGTACATTTCTTAGCATAATGATCACTTCCATAAATGAATCATTGAACTAGAGGTCTTTTCCTGTCAAATTGTTGCTTTTTCTTGAATTCTCCTTTGAAACCATTTCTTGGTTTCTTGTTCCCTAAATCATTGCTAAAATTTGCAATTTGATTCTTGAATTACTTTTTAGAGTTTCCACTCATTTTCCAATTCTTATTTTTTAAAGTCATTTTAGGAGCTCCAAACTTTTTCTTAAATTTTTTGATGACCTAAACAAGTGACTTTAAGTTTTTTTTCTTGTTTAATTGCCTTTTCAAAGACTTGATCCATATTGGATGGCCCATGCACATCCACCTTGCATCCAATTTGGGGTTTTAATCCCATAATGAATTTTTTGATGCTAAACCTTTCATCTACCTAATACTGAGGAATATGTTTTAGGATATTGGTGAATTGATCTCAATATTCATTCATGGAAAGGTATCCTTCCTTTAGATTCTGAAAACTTGTTAGCTTTTATTCAAAATATAGTTGGGACAACTATCATGATCTGAACAAGGTCACAAACTATTCCCATGTGGTGGTAGTAGAGTTTAGATTCATCTCCAACTTCTTGTTTGTCCACAATGTTTTTACTTCACCTGTCAACTGATAAGCTCCCCAAACTACTTTTGTGGGATCAGTGCTAAGGCTCAAACTCTTGAACTTAATGAGTCCAGTAATGTATTCTTATTCTTTTATTATTAGAAAAAATAATGTCATGTCAAAGACCAGTTTGTGAGGGTACATCCAATATCAATAATGCTAACCCTCTAGTTGACCCAAATTAGTTTACTGTTGAACAATTTATAAAGCTTGATCAGATTCTCGCAGCCATGAATGAGACTAGGGATCGAATAGCTACCCTTTAATAGTTCATGGCCATGTAGAGGAAAATAATCAGGATGAACTTGAAGACCATCTTGCTGAGCAAGAAGTTCCTTAAGAACTTAGGAAAGAGGAGGTGTCACAAGATGTGAGAGCTTATGTAACTGTAGAACTTGCATGAGTCTTGAAAAAAATTAATCCACCCAAGTTTGATGGAATGATTTTGGAAGATGGAGTAGAAGCATGGCTAACTAAGATGGAGAAGTATTTTGAGATATGAAATTATTATGAAATCACAAAAATAGTTTGAGGAGTTTATCTGTTGGTAGGTGAAGCAATAATGTGGTGGGACAATAAGATTTTAGAGATGAATCTCAACTATACTACCACCATGAGAGAACAAATTTTGACCTTGTTTAGATCATGATGGATGTTACAACTATATTTTGACCAAAAGCTGATAGAGTTTCAAAATCTAAAGCAAGGAGACCTTTCAATGAATGAATATTGGGAGTAATTCACCAAGCTCCTAAAACATGTTCCTCAATATCATGTGGATGAGAGGTTTCACATTAGGGAATGCATTACGGGATTAAAAACCCAAATTGGATGTGAGGTGGATGTGCATGGGCCATCCACTACGGATGAAGTCTTTGAAAATGTAGTTAAATAAGAGTAAAAACTAAAGTCACTTGCTCAGGTCAGAGAAAAATTCAAAAAAAAATTTGGAGGTCCTAAACTAACTTTCAAAAAAAATAATTGAAAAAGGAGTGAAATCTAAAAATAATTTCAAGAATCAAAATACAAAGTTTAGCAATGATTCAGGGAATTAAAAACTAGGAAATGATTTCAAGAGAGGTTTCATTAGAAATATAGAATCTAATAGGAAAGGACCACTAGGTGGATGCTTCATTTGTGGAGGTGATCATTATGCTAAGGAATGGATTCAAGGGAAGTTAGATCGTAAAACTAAAGGTTTCTCTCTGCAACAAGGATATTTTCAATAGAGAATTTATGTAGGTGTTGACAACAGTCAATCTGAGTTTTAAGGTTTTCCTATTGAGTTGTCAGGTACTTTATTTGGTTATCCAATTTTAATTTTGATTGGCGTAAGATCTATTGAATGTTTTATTGATCCTAAAATGCTTAAAATTTTGTCTAAAAAAGATAAAATTATGGTAAATGCATGGTAAATTCAATATAGAAATGAATCTAAGGTCAAAGTTGATAAATGTTTGGTTGAAGTTGATATCAAATTCCCTGAATTAACTATGGTAGTAGATCTATTTGCAATACCACTAGGGTCATATGATGTGATCCTCAAATTAAATTTGTTAGCTCATCATTAAGTTAAGGTGGATTGTCTTTTTAAAAGTTAAAATGTTTAAATTATTTGGGAAAACAAATATAAATCTAGGGAGCTAAAATTTAGACAAATTTTTACAATTCAGTTAAAGAAAGCACATAAAAAAAGCTGCCCAGTATTTATTGTTAAAATAAAGAAGATGGATGAATCAAAGGAACCTTCCATTTAGGATTTTTTTTTCTTTAATATTTTCAGGAAGTTTTTCTGGAAGAATTGCTAGGTTTACCCCCTAAGAGAGTTTGATTTCTCAATTGATATCATTCTAGGGTCTGAACCATTGTCTAAAGCCCCCTATAGAATGAAAATAATTGAATTGGTAGAGTTGAAGGCTCAACTAAAAGATTTGTTTTCCAAAGGGTTAATTTGACCAAGCATGTTACCATGGGGTGCACCAATTGTGTTCATTAAAAATAAGGATGGAACCCTTCACCTGTGTATTGATTATAGGACATTGAACAAGACAACGATAAAAAATAGATATCCTCTACCTCACATTGATGTTTTTTTTTATCAAATGTATGGATATTTAGTGTTCTCGAAGATGGATCTTTGAGAAGGATATCATCAATTAAGGATTTGTGAGGAAAACATTCCAAAAACAACTTTTAGGGCTCGTTTAAACATTATGAGTTCACAATTCTTCCTTTTGGGATAATGAATGCACTTGTGACATTCATGAATCTCATGAAAAGTGTATTTAGGGATTATCTAGATTGTTTTGTGTTGGTCTTTCTAGACAATATCCTCATTTATTCACAAACTAAAAAGGAGCATCTAGAACATTTGAAGTTGATTTTGCAATGGTTGCAGAAACATAAACTTTTTGGGAAGTTGTCAAAGTGTGTCTTCTTTCAAAAAAAAGGTATAATACCTTGGGCACATTATATTTTTAAAAGGAATATATGTGTATCCTTCAAAGATAAAATCCATTATGGAGTGACTAGCACCCAAAAATATTCATAAATTTAGGAGTTTTATGGGTCTAGCTGGATACTACAGGAAATTTATGCCAAACTTTTCCAAGATAGTAAATCTAATTACTTCTCTTTAGTGGAAAAATCAGAGGTTTGTGTGGTTAAAAAGTTGTGAGGAAGCTTTTTAAGAGTTGAAAAAAGGCTTACCTCGACACCAATGTTGAGATTTCTTGATCTAAAGGCCTATTATCAGTAATAATCAATGTTTTTGGAGATGGTCTTGGAGGAGTTCTTATGCAAGAAGGTTCTGTTGTAACTTATAAGTCCATGAAGTTGAATCCATATGAGGTAAATTATGTCCCACATGATCTATAATTGGCTGAAATAGTTCATTCTTTACAAGTTTGGAGGAATTATTTGTTGTGAAAATTGTTTGAGCTCAAGACTAACAACTTAGGGCTCAAGTATATATTCATCCAACCTAACTTTAATGCACATCAGAGGTGATGGTTAGAGTTCTTGTGAGATTATGATTTTGATATTAACTACATAAAATATAAATAAAATAGGGTTGCAAATGCACTTAGTCGTAAAAGGCATATAACAACTTTGGTTACCATTAGGAGTACCTTTCATGATAAGGTAGTTAAATTATCTCTAGGAGATGAATTTTATGAGTAGGTAAAGATGCCTCTATCTTAGAATGCTCAAGATATTGAGTATGATGGATTCAAGTTTGAGAATAATGGTTTGTTAAGGTACAAAATAAGGATTCATATATCAGATGAGAAGTTGAGTAGCGTAGTACTCAAAGAACTGCACAATGCTCCTTACTCAGGTCATCCAAGTGTGATTAAGTTCTTGGTAGAGGTAAGGCCATTATACTTTTGGAAAAGAATTAAGAAATATGTAGTAGATTTTGTTTCATGATGTTTATAATGTCAGCGAGTTAAAGTTGAGCATATGCATCTTTATGGGTTGTTATACCCACATCTATAGGACCAAATCTATCCAAACTTAGAACTAACCTAAAGACTGGTCAAGGTAAGTAGATTAATGCAATTAGATAATTAAAATAAGACCAAATTTTACATCAATATTGCAATAAATTCACTTCCAAATGAAGATGATGTGCCCCAAGACATGTGGATTTATTTTGTTGTAGATTCAAAATTTTGAGAGTATGTAATAATGGTGTTTGATGACTTTTCTTGACAATAGACAAGATAATTTGACAGCATATATTTTGAAATGAAGCTCCAAATTCTCCCATTGCCTTTGCATGGAGTGATGGCTTGTTTAAATAGAATAATGGAGGGAGATTTCTAAAGAAATTAAAAAAAAATTAGAGCATTCTAAAGAACTCTCTAGAAATTTGAGAGGATGGTGTAGAATTCTAGACTCCATTACAAGTGTCTAAGTGTGATTAGAAAGAGGTTAGGTGAGAATTAGGGGTTAGGCTTGTAGGAAATCTTAGTGGTAGGTAAATAGGGGGTAGGTGAGGTAATTTTAAAGTCCCAAATATTGAGTAAGACAAGATTAGGTGAAAATTGAGATTGATTAAAAGGTGATTAATTAGATAAGGGACTTATATGCTCATGTATAATGTGAAAGATGAAGGGGATGTTATAATAATGACTATAAGGATGAGTTAGATGAAATTAATGATGATAGATGATTACTAGATGAAAGTAGTATTGTAATGAAATTACTTCAAGAATTCAGTATAATAGCAGAATTATATCCAAATATGACTGAAATATATATGAAAATATGATAATAGATAAGCCACTTCGAGGGGGCAACCTCCACAAGCTTCAATAAGAATAGAATTCACAATGATGATAAATTATTACCCACTACCTCCTATATATAGTCTAACTAGGCCATGGTTACTCCATAGGCTGACCTACTAATCTAAAGAAAGCCACAAGTCAGCCACAAGTCGGCCACAATATAATGTCAAAGAGAAATAAGTAAGCCACAAGTCAGCTAATACTATCCTCATACATGTGATAGGTTAGGGGTGTAGCATGCCCTTCCCCTTTAAACCAACATTGTCCTCAACGTTGAACAACTGTGGATGTTGTTGCAGAAATTCTTCACCTTCCCAAGTTGCATCTTCACTACTTTGGTTTTTCCACTTGATCAAATATTCCTTAATCTCTCTGGTTTTCAACCGCTTAGTACGTGTTTGGAGGATCTTCTCTGGTTCCAAAATGACTCATCCTTCTTCATCTAGTTCTGGGAGCTCTGTCTGGGCAGAAACTTTCTATCCAATGACCTTCTTCAAAAAAGAAACATGAAATACTGGGTGTATGTGAGATGAATGAGGTAACTCGAGCTTGTAAGCCACACTTCCAATTTTTTGTAGAACCTGATAAGGGCCATAATACTTTGGAGCAAGTTTGTTGTCATTTTTTTGTTACTTCAAGGACATCTGCTTGTAAGGTTGCAAACGAACAAATACCCAGTCACCCACCTCAAAATTTCACTCACTCCAGTGTTGATCTGCTTGTTGCTTCATCCTATTTTGTGCCAAGGCTAAATTCTCTCTCAAACTAGCCAAAACCTCTTGTTGATGTTGAATGTGCTCTTCCACATCTCGAACCTTGGTGTGCACCTTTAATGAAGAAGTGATGGAAGGTGGATGGTAACCATATAGTGCTAGAAATGGAGACATTTTAGAAGAGGTATGGAAAGATGTGTTATACCACCATTCTGCAAGTGGTATCCATTTAACCCAATGTGCTTGTTTATCTGATGCAAAAAAATGGAGATACCCCTCTAAACATTTGTTAACCACTTCAGTTTGTCCATCAGATTGGGGGTGGTAAGATGAGCTATGAGATAGCTGAGTACCCAAACAAGAAAATAGTTCAGTCTAGAAACTACTAGTGAAAATAGGATCATGATCACTTACAATTATTTTTGGGGTTCCATGTAATTTGAGAACTACTTCCATAAAAATAGCCGCAACGGTACTTGCTGAAAATGGGTGTGAGAGAGCACAAAAATGGGCATATTTTGTAAGCCTATCCACAATGACCAAAATAACATTATTACCTTCAGAACAAGGCAACCCAGTGATGAAATCCATGGAAGCCTCTTCCCACCTTTGACTAGGAATTGCTAATGGTTGTAACAAACCTAGGGTCTTAACTGTTAAACCTTTATTCTGTTGGCATATCATGCATTCTTCCACAAACTTTTGTACATCTCCCTTGAGTCCTTCCCAAAATAATTCTTTCTTAATTCTATGATAAGTTTTCAAGAACCCTGAGTGTCCCCCAAGTGGAGATGCATGCAACTCTACAAGAAGCTTATGCTTAAGCTTTGAAGTTTTGCACAAGTATAACCTACCCTTATACCATAAGACATTACCCTTCCATTAAAATTTGTTAGAGGATAAAGTACCTTGTTGGAGATTTTGAATCAGAACCTGTGTATCCTTGTCTTGCTCCCATTCTAACCTAGCTTCATCCACCCAATCTGCTTGCAATATGGACATTGCACCAAGTAATGCTTCTGTGGATGCATCCCGTCTAGATAGTGCATCTGCTACTACATTATCTTTACCCTTCTTGTAGATGATTTCAAAATCATAACCCAACATTTTGGTTACCCATTTTTGTTGTTCCTCAGATGATAATCTTTGCTCCAAAAAGTATTTGAGACTATCATGATCCGTTTTCACCTTAAAGTGTCTACCCATCAGATAAGGCCGCCATTGTTTAACTGCATGAAGAATAGCCATCATTTCTTTCTCATAGACAGGTTTTGTAGATTATTACCTTTGAATTGATGACTTTTAAATGCAATGGGTCTTCCTTCCTGCATTAGTACTGCCCCCAATCCAGGCCCAGAAGCATCACATTCAACAATGAATGTTTGTGAGAAGTCTGGAGTAGCCAAAACTGGAGTGGTGCACATAGCTACTTTTAGTTTCTTAAATGCTTTGGTGGCATCATCATTCCAATGGAAAACATCATTATTTAGAAATGCAGTGAGTGGAGCTACTATGCTGCCATAACCTTTCACAAATCTTCTATAGTAACCTGTTAGTCCAAGAAAACCTTGAAGTTTTTTGAGAGTTTTTGGCATGGGCCATTCCATTATCGCTTTGATCTTCTGAGGATCAACTTTGACCCCTTCATAGGAAACAATGTGACCAAGGTAGTCTACCTCCTGTACTCCAAAATCACATTTAGATGGCTTTGCATAAAGTTGGTGCTTCTCCAAAACTATCAATACCTGTTTCACATGTTGCAGATGTGCTTCCCATGTCTGACTATAAATCAATATGTCATCAAAGAAAACTAGCACAAACTTCCTTAAAAAAGGCCTAAAAATAGTGTTCATCAAGCTCTGAAAAGTAGATGGTGCATTTGTAAGACCAAAGGGCATTACCAAAAACTCATAATGGCCCTCATGTGTTCTAAAAGCAGTTTTATGAACATCTTCATCCTTGATTCTAATTTGATGGTACCCTGAGCGAAGATCTAATTTTGTGAAATAATTAGCACCATGCAACTCATCAAGTAAATCATCAATTACTGGAATAGGAAACTTATCTTTGATGGTGTACTTGTTGAGTTCCCTATAATCGGGGCACATCCTCCATGTGTCATCCTTCTTCCACACCATGACCACTGGTGATGAATATGCACTTTGGCTATGCTTGATGATCCCTACCTCCAGCATCTCATGGACCATCTTTTCAATTTCACTCTTTTGTGCATATGGATATATATATATGGTCTAATATTTGGTGGTTGACTACCTGGAATTAGTTGAATGGCATGATCATGTTCTCTTTTTGGTGGTAGTCCTTTTGGCATGGCCCCAAAAATAGATGAGTGGTCTTCAAGAATTATTTGCAGATCAGGATGTGTAGATACCTTTGGGGGTTGAACTTCTATAGAGCATAATCGTGCAATAATTCCATCTACCCCCTTTTTTAGCATCTTGGTCATCTGATGTGAACTAACCAACTGTGGAGATTTTGCATGTAATCCATGTAATTCAATTTTCTTACCTTCAGAATGAAAGCGTATGAATAGTTCTTGGAAGTTCATCTCAATGGTACCTAAGGTTGTGAGCCATTGGACTCCCAAAACAATGTCTATGTTACCCATGGGAATAGCAAACATAGGAGATTCAAGATTGTACCCACCCATAGTAAGCTTAATACTATGGCATTTGCCTGAACAATTAATTGTGCCACCATCTGCAATCATTACCTGAAATTTTGGTGCTGGGTAGATGAAACAGTTCAATTGAGTGGCCAACTTATGGTTTATAAAGTTATGTGTGCTCCCTGAATCAATCAACACTGTCACCTTCTGTTTCTTGAGGAAACCCACCACCTTAAGAGTTTGTGGAGTGTTAATACCTGCAAGTGCATGACAAGAGATTGTAGGGTGGGAATCTTTAGGTACCTCCTCTATATCTTCCTCATCATCATTAGAGGCATCATCTGCTTCTTCATCTTCATTTGGTCCCTCAATGTAGAATAATTTATTCTCAGCACATCTATGTTCTTTACTCCACTTGCTATCACAACCAAAACATAATCCTTTGGCACGCTTTTCTTCAATTTACTGAGGGTCAATCTAGTAGGTGGAGGAAATGCTGATGATGATATGCTACGATCTTTGAAGTGAGTGAATGGCTGTCTCTTGTTGGCTAGGAATTTTTCCTTAGCTCTACGTGCTAGGATAATATATTCAAAAATATTAAGTGGATTAAACATGCGTACCTCATGTTGAATGTGGTCCTTGAGTCCACTCAAAAATAGGTCATTCAAGTTTGCATCAGAAATTGTCTCCACACGTAAGGATAGGTTCTGAAAATGATGAATATAATCCCTGACAGAGCTAGTTTGTCACAATTTTTCCAATTGGCTGAAGTAATTATCTGTCACACTATTGCCATAGTGTAATTATAGCTGCTCTTAAAAAATTGTTCAAGTGACATTGAGACCCATCTTTTTCTTTTGATCACACAACCATCGATACCAAAGGAATTGATCAGGTTCAAGATACAAAGATGCCATGGTGACCCTCTGTCCAATTGGAATCTGATGTAGGTCAAAAAAAATCTCCATTTGGTTGAGCCAATTGAGTGGATCTTTTCCATCGAATTTGCGCATATCCACTTTTGGTAATAGGTTCTTCTGTGGCAATGGAGTTGGATTTGAAGTAGACTGGTTAGGAGAACCACCCTGGTGGGTTTGTGAAATAGAGTTAGCTTGATGATTTGATTGATTAATATTCAAATCTATCATGATATATCCCAAACTATCTTGTATGGATTGCATATTAGATTGTATGTCTTGCACCTCACTCTGAATGCCTTGCACACTATAGTCAAGCTGGCTCACTTTGTGATCTATGTCAGAAAACCCTGGTACAAAGGGTCTATTACACCCCCCTTCTGACTCCATCTCATCCTTGTTAGGATTTTTTCCTCGAGTTTCAGCCCCCTTTCCTCGGCCCCGAGTTTGTGGACCTGCCATAAAAGGGTTTTACGATGTCGACCCTTATTGACACTTTTGACCCAACTTTGACCAAGCGATTTTGGAATTATGTCGGCCTCAATTTAAAATATACAAAGAACAAACCATAGCCAAATTTTTCTAATATTTCCAAAAATGTAAACAACTCAGAAAAATTCTTTGAATTGCGCACAATAGAGCAATTTTATGAAAAATAATAAAATAGCGATAACTTTTTAAAAATAGATCAAAATGATATGAAATTTTAATGTGCAATTAATTTGATGATTTATCACCTTTAGTAAAAAAAAATTGGAGAAATTCATAACCATTTTTTATATATCGCAAAATTAGTGTTTCACCCACAAGATTGCCCAAATCGCAGCTCTGATACCACTTGTAATGAAATTACTTCAAGAATTCAGTATAACAGCAGAATTATATCCAAATATGACTGAAATATATATGAAAATATGATAATAGATAAGCCACTTCGAGGGGGCAACCTCCACAAGCTTCAATAAGAATAGAATTCACAATGATGATAAATGATTACCCACTACCTCCTATATATAGTCTAAATAGGCCATGGTTACTCCATAGGCCGACCTACTAATCTAAAGAAAGCCACAAGTCGGACACAAGTCAGCCACAATATAATTTCAAAGAGGAATAAGTAAGCCACAAGTCGGCTAATACTATCCTCATACATGTGATAGGTTAGGGGCGTAGCAAGTGTTGATTAATAATAATATTACTGATAAGGGACAAGGCAACAAAATTGAAGTGTATATAGGAACCAATCACCAAGATTTTATGAGAATAAAATGATCACTCATTATATATTGGGACAATTTGTGACACTTGGTGGCATATGCAACTAGTTATTAGAGTGACACCTTATTCTAAAATTACACATACTGTGAACACTTCTTCATGAGGTGAACACTAATTTATCATTTTCATTTGATTCAAATCAATTGAATCACTTGTGTTATTACTCCTCTTTGAGGAACAATACAACTGTCAACTACAAGTGTGAACATGTTATGAACATGGTGTTGTATGTGCATCAATCACCCTTAAATTTGAGTGCATTAGGAAGGCCTTGTCAAGACCCTTCCAATGCAACAAATTATGCTTAAAATTGAGAAATATAACTCAAGTTATGGCCAAAAAACCATCTCCCTATTATTTTAAGTAGCATAACCTGTGGCCAAAAGGAAGACACTTGATGGCCTCACGAACTCACGAGGTACAAAAGCCACAAGATACAACTTTTATTTCATAATAAGGGTCCTTTGCAGATGTATTATAAAATGTAATTTGTTTTAAACTTTGGATAGGGTCTCTTTTTATAAAGATCACAAGTAACATTATAAAATGAACTTAGACCTTAGGGATATAAAACTAGTCACGAGTGAACATTAGTTTTTGTAAGATTTATTGTGTGGCATGTTAAATATTTTTTAAGGTCACCAAATTTTAGGGCCACAAGTGATACATTTGAGACTCTAAGGGACCTACAAATCCTTGTGATCCACCATTAGCAACTAACAAATATTGAAGGTTCCATGACCTTGTGCAAACAATGAGTCGTAACCAAACGAAAAAGATAATCCTTGAGGTATGGGAATGAGAGAGTATATCTAGGAAATCATAAATATTTTATGAAAATCACTGGGAACTCCATGCTAATGGCTAAAAACATTTCTCAAAACTTGAAATGTCTACATATTTTAAATACAATGATTGCAAATTTCATGGAACATTTTTGTGTCCAACATTACCATTCAAAATTATTTTATAGAATGATTCTAAATTATTATACAAATGATAAATAATTTTATGCTCTTATTTTAAGTGGTCAAGAAAATTAAGCACTATCTAATGGATAATGAAATCATTATTCATAGAAATCATTAACCTCTCTAATATTTAAAAGCTCAAAATAAACTTCATCAGGGTAGGTATTATAAATGGATGGGTTTCTTGCAAAAATTCCCTTTGGTTATCAAATATGAAAATGGTGTAACTAACAAGTTAGCAGTCGTGTCGTTAGACATTCTTTGATTTTATCCATGGGCACTGTACTATTTCTTGAACCTTCTAGTGCATGTATTTTTTGTAGAAGGATATAAGTACGATGCAAATTTTGGGGAAGCATTTCTTCAAGAAAAAAGGCCCCAATGTGCATGTTTTGAGCCCAAGGAGGCTTACTATATTCAAGATAGGTTGCTCTAAAATATGGGTAAGATTTATGAACCTAGAGGAGGAAGAGTTAAATTTATGAGAGAACCACATACTTCAAGGGTTGTAGGTCACTTGGGAGTTAAAAATATATGGGCACATTTACAGTGATATGATTATTGGCCAAACATGCAAAATGATGTTGCAAATTTCATAAGAGGGTGTGTATTGTGAAGCACAAGCAAGCCTAGTAACAAGAAGTTGGTTTGTCTATGCCATTACTATTTCCTTCTAGGCCATGTGAAAGCATTTCCAAAGATTTATTGGGCAGTTTGCATATGTTTAAGAAGGGGCATGACTATTTTTTTTTAGTTGTGGGTTGGTTTAGTAAGATGTGTATTTTTATTCCTTGTTAAGGGACCCTTAAAGGTAGTGATGTAGTTGAGTTATATTTTGTTAATGTTTGGGTTTACTTTTGGTTATCTAGATCTATCATTTCAGATTAGGATTCAAGATTTGTTTGCAAATCTTGGACTACATTGTGGGAGAATATGTATACTAGTTATAAAATAATCTACCACATTTCATCTACAGATTGATGGGAAAATTGAAGTCATGAATATAACCTTGGTGAAACTCTTTAGAGGGTACAATAGGAAACATCCTAAGACTCAAGAGTAAAATTTGTTATATATTCAACATTCCTATAATAGGGCATTGCATTTTCTACCAATAGATATTCTTTTGAAACTTGTTTTGGTTACTTCCTCCATGTGCATTTAATGTAGTTTTGAAACATACATACAAAATAAATGGGAAAGTAGATTTGGAGACCCACATAATTGAAAAGTTCATCATGAAGATTTAACAAATTCACCTCTAAGTGCAAGAGAGTTTGAGGGAGTCACATGCCAAGTACGAAGTAAGACATGGTCATCATAGGAAAGAACATAGTTTCCTTTATGAAGACAAGGTATGGTTGTACTTGAGTAGAGAAGGGATTCAAGGCAAAACCAAAAAGCTTAAGCCTCTTGGATATGGTCAATTTGACACTTTGGAACAAGTTGGCGAGTATGATTTCAGATTAGATGCACCTTCTTATATGAAAATATATTTTGTTGTCAATGTTGAGAACTTACATATCTTTGATCATTTGATGCTAGATGATGAAGAAGGAGATCTATTGCTACCTCCTATCTAAGACCTTACTCTTGATGATTAAATGGAATTAGAGAAGGATATTGTGTTTTAGAAGATTGAAATGACAACAAAGAGAGAGTGCAAGAAAGATGGTAGATTGGGTTAAAAAGTTAGCTACACAATAAGGCCAAATGGTATATTAAATAAGACATGGGGAAGAAGTTTCCTCATTTATTGAGTTCCTATGCTTTTGGGGACAAAAATCTCTAATTGGTGAGGAATTGTTCAAATTTTGGATTTAGTGTGTTAGCCATGTGACCTAACTAATACTATTCTCATCTATTAAGTAAACTCTTTTAATATACTTCTTGAAGACAAGTCACATAAGAATATTAGTTAGAAAGGTGCATGAGGAGTTTCCAAAATTAGAGGAAGTCTCATAATGATCTAGACACTTGGGGAGTATCCATTTGTTTTGACACATACCTAATGTTATTTCTCTTTATAGAAACCTATGGTGGCATTTTACCTTTTTAAGAAAACTTGTGGTAGGGCTGTGACTTATAAAAACATCATGCTTCCTGAGTTCAAATAAGTGATAGCTGCAAACATGGCTTTTTTTTGGTCTTTTTGTCTATTCAGTTCATCTCCTAGGTGATTTGTGTACCTTGTGTTGCTGATTTTTCATATAAATACAATGTTTTTGGATAGGAAAAGGCATTCAATGAAATTTTGGTTCAACAATGCAATTGTAAGTCTAGAGTCGAAGAGTGTCAGCATTCCATTGTTCTCATAGTTGGTGTTGTTTGTTAGGTGTTTTAAATTGTTTGTGATGAGTTGTAAGAAGTGTAATACTTTATGTAGGTAATTGTCAAATGGTAATAAATTCTATTTATATAGAGAGAGTAAGGGAACAACACCTTGTAAAGTTTCCATTGACGAATGAACAACATTATTCAATATGTGTTACTAAATCTTCATCACATGCAAGAGGTGACATTATGATACCGACTCTAGTGTCATATGTGGTTGCAAACAAGCTATCCAATCATAATTTCATGCTATCAAACCCACACATTATCAAAATTACACATGTATTAACAACTTACCCATGATAAGAAAATATTTGGTGGCCTTTGAAAAACCACCCCACAAAAAGTACCCATGTTTAACACATACAATCACATGTTCATTCACTTTTAGAAATAACCACTTGATTTTTATGGGGTTTTATACAAGTCTCTATAGGATATAATAAAATTACATGTTGTTGTGCCATGAGATAGGTTATGTTGGCAGAGGTTCTACATGCCTACAGTCTAGATACATAACTTGGAAAACCATTCACCACATTCTATTGCCGTCCTTATATGCTTTTCAATGAAGTTTAGCTCCAAGAGCTCTATTATTTTGTTTACTCATTTTAAAAGCAAGTTCACTCCATAATTTTGGTTGGTAGACTTTATTCTATGCAACCAAAGTCATTTTGTCTTTTTATTTTGTCACTCGTATGGAATTTTTTTGGCTTTTTTTAATTGATTCTTTCAAATGTGGAGGGTGGGGCTTGAAAGGAATATACAATATATGCGGACATAGCTTGCAGACAAGCCTTGATGAGTTGACTTCTCCCAGTCATGGTTAGCCACTTACCTTTCCAAGACACGAGCTTAAGTTGAATTCTATTTACTTTTTTTATTCTACATTTACTTCTTGATGTTTTCTTTTAAAAAGGCATACTTAGATATTTATTGTGTGATAGCCTTGTATAAAATTTGAGAATATCATGAATTTGTTTCTAAATGTTTATATGGGCATTTAATAAGAAGATCTTGGGTTTGTTTTCTTTAATTTTTTGTTCAACTACAATATCATGTGTCAAGAATTATTTTCAAACTCATAGCTTCCTTGACATTAGGGTCTCCTACAAGAATTATATATTTCTAGGAAATGGAGGTGAGAGATATTTGGAGATTAGTAGAAACTTGGATCCCAATGATTCTGATTTATATTATAACTATTGATATTATTTTCCAAGGGCCTATGTCGACATAATGAAGAGGTAGGGAGAGAAAGTGTCCAATTATCTTAAGCTATGAGAGACTTCAAAGACTCCAACTGGGACCTCATTAAATTATAATAGATAATGTAGGTGTACAGATACAAATCCACATCCATTGCCTTTAGGATGTAGATAATCCACACAACAGATTTTTTTATCAAAAAAACCCAATTCACTCTATCATAAGATTTTCAGGGATCATCTTTGATTTAGAGGGTGAATAAATTTTCAGGCTCAACTACTCATGGCTCTCAACACATGTATCCAACAACACATATCGAATGAGCTTATTAAACTACAAACAAAAGAGGACTCTCAAATGGTTATAAATCATATGAATTGAAAGAGAGAGAGAGAGAGAGAGAGAGAGAGAGAGAGAGAGAGAGAGAGAGAGAGAGAGAGAGAGAGAGAGAGAGAGAGAGAGAGAGAGAGAGAGAGAGCTAGGGTGCAACACCCTAAAAATTTTCAAATGGAAAATTAACAATATTTCTCAATAGGTGATACTAAATCTTCATCATATGCAAGAGGTGACATTACAACACTGACTCCAATATCATGTAGTTGTAGATAGGTTATCCAATCATGTTTTCATGCTCTCAAACTCATACATATGCCAAACTTACACAAATGTGAACAATTTACCTACGACAAAGAAAAGATTTGGTGGCCTTAGAGAAACCACAAAACCACCCCACAAAAAGTTCCCATGTTTAATTGCATTATGCATACAATCACATGTTCATTCCCTTTTATAAATCTCCACTACATATTTTTTGTATTTTATAGAAGTATCTATAGGATCTAATAAGATTTCATGTTGTTTTTCCATGAGATAGGTTAAGTTGGGAGAAGAAGCATTCTACATGTGTGCAATCTAGATACTTAACTTGAAAAACTATGCTTCACGTTATATTGCCTTTCTTATATGATCTCTAGAGTAATTTAGCTCCAAAAGATATATTCATTTGTTTAATCATTTTGAAACCAACTCCGATCCATGATTTAGGTTGGTAAACATTCTTCAATGTAACCATAGTCATTTTGTCCTTTTATTTTTTCACTCCTATGGATTTTTTTTAATTCTTTCAAGTGTGGAGTACATCAAGGGAGTACATCATATATGCGGGCATAGCTTATAGAGAGGCCTTGATGAGTTGAGTTCTCCCAACAATGGTCAATCATTTACCTTTCCAAGACACGAGATTACCTTGAATTTTATTTACTATATCGTTCTACATTTACTTGATTTTTCCTTTAAAAAAGGTATACCAAGATATTTCTTGGGTGAGAGCCTTATGTCAAAATTCCAGAATATCATGATTTTTCTTGTAAATGTTTATATGGGTATTGAGAAATAAGATCTTGGGTTTTTTTCATTAATTATTTGTCCATCTATAACTTCATGTGTCATGAATTTATTTCAATCTCCTAACTTTCTTGACACTAGGATCTCCTACAAGAGTTGTATCTTCTAGGAATTAGAAGTGAAAGAGATTTGGAGCTAAAGAGAAACTTGGATCCATGTTATTCTACTTTATATTTTAGTTGTTGATATTGTTCTTCTAAAGGATTTTGCTGACATAATGAAGAGGTAAGGAGAGATAGGGTTCCCTTGTCATATGCTTCGAGAGGATTCAAAGATTCCATCTTGGACCTCATGAAATTATAATAGAAAATGTAAGTGTAGACATACAAATCCATACTCATGACCTCCACGACACAGATAATCCAAAAAGCATAATTTTTTTTCAAAAAATCCCAATTCACTTTTTCATAAGATCTGTTCATATCAAGTTTAACAAACATATCTTCTTTTTTCCTGTGTTTGAGGAATTGAAGGGCATTGTGCACTATGGAAATTCCATCTACGATTTGTTTACATGCCAAAAATATTCCTTGTTCTCCCAAGATAAGATTTTGTATAACTACTTTAAACTTGTGGGAGATAACCTTGGTGATAATTTATAGATTATATTGCCACTTGATCTCCTTAATAAGGCTTTTGATCCTCCATGCTTTGACATTACTGATAATTACATAAGAATCCCCTTCAGTTATCATGTTCCTCCATCCTTTCAGCATTACTACTTTTACTTCTTTCAAGAGAGCTCTTACTTCTGAAATGTTGTTGGTATCTTTTCAAATATCTAATGAGATTATCAGATGAGGTTAGCTTAAAGGGTTGTGAAAAATGCTCCCACAATTAGCCAGTCTAAGGTTTCCCCTTGTAGTGTCATCAAAATTGAATTTAATGAATCCTAAGTTCATGGTTGATCATAGAACATGAGATTTATCTTTACCTATATGAATCAAATCACACCCTTTATTAGGACACACCATATTTGCCTTATATTTTTCCATTAACTTTTGAAGAAAAACTAGGTTTAAAGCGATTAGTTTTTCAGGATTGTTCTTCTTCAAGTGCATGTATTGCTTTTTAACTTCTTCCTTTAAGAATGATTTCATTATTTTTTCATTATCTCTATATGGGATGAGGCATGGTTTGTGGCTAAGTATTTTACTTTGTTGTTATTCCCTAGGAAACTCCTTCAATGAGAAGTTCCATGAAGTATGAAACTAGATCTTTCCTAATCCCTTATTTTTAAATAGGAAGCTTATTTCTAGAGTGATTATTAACTCACTTTGTTTTTATTCCTTATAATGACTGTGGACATGTGGAATCATTTGGTGTTTCTATCCCCCTCCCTTGAGAAATTTTTTTCTTGATTGAATGGTGAAACACCCATATCTTTTGAAGTAATTTTTGCATTTGTTGGTATCGGTGCATGATTAAATCGACCTTCTTCAGCTTAGTGCCAAGGACTATATCCATTTTGCCAAATTTTCCTGGGATTCATCCACCAAGTTTCCTTGAGAAAATTTGACCCTATTTCTAAAAATTTTCCTCCATCCTATGTAGTTTATTGAACTTTATCAAAAACTATTTTATTCTCATCTCCAATTATGACTTTATTAAAAGAAAAGAGCCAAATTATAACTAGAGCCAAGGATCAACATAAAAAAACCTACCTTGCAGCCAAAAAAAAAACCATTTCAACCAAAACATAACCAATTAAACCACAATTAAGAACTCTAAAAGACATGTGATAACAATGGATAAGTATAGGAATTTAGCCTTGCTTTATTAACTAAAGAAAAGCATAAACTTTGATCATAAATACCATTCAAGAATTCTACCCACTCCCATGTACTTGTTATAATTGAAGCCTCTTCTCCACATAATTTTTCTCCATTAGGCCTATAATATGATATGGTATTAGGATTCTTGGAAGGAGAAGCTTCATGCTTTCTGAACTTCTTGAGAGCATGGTAGATTTCAACATTATCAAATCCGCATGGGAGAAAAGGAGAGGGGTTGGGTTCAAGGAAAGGGTTGTTGACACATTACTCAAGCTAGAAAAGGATGATCAACTAGCTGATCTGGAATTTTCTCAAGGCCTCTTCACTTGGAGCAATAGGTGAAAAGGTATTTCATAAATGGTTGAGAAGCTTGACATAATGATCATCTTACAAACTTGGTTTTTTCCTCTTTTGTATTTCTGCCAGTGAAAGGAAGTGATTCCTTGCTCTCTAATCATTGGACCATTTCCTTACATATTAAAAAACCAACCACTCGTATTAAAAGTCATTAATTTATTTTTGAGTGAATGTGGCTTACATGTGTTGAGTTTAAACAAAATATTAAGCAATTGTGGAAAGAAGCAGATGGAATGTTTTTGTATAAATGTAAATATATAACAAATAAAATGAAATACTAGAATAAACATGTCTTTGGGAATATTTTATAAAACATTCAAGTGATATCCTCAAAACTTGCTAAGCTTCAACAACATATTTGTGATAACAAAGTTTTAACAGCCATGGCCACTTGAGAGTAGTCTCTTATTTAACAACGTGCAGATTTATGACATAAAGGGGAACAGTATTGGGCCTGAATATCAAGAGAACAATGGATCCTTTAAAGACACTCTTAACACAATTATTTCACAAGTTTGTGCTAAATAGGCAACATGTTAATAATATTCAACAACTCAAGCAAGAAGATGACACACACACTACAATCGGTGAAAAATCTAGCAAACATACAATGATGAATTACAATGATATTTTAATAGGATCTCCTCATTCTCAAAAATTCAAATATCAAAAGAATCTTGTTTAAAACCTTTAAAAAATAACTCAATAAGAAAACAATGATAAGCTTCTCAAGGCAGTCATAGAGAATGAACTAAAAACCATTGTCCTCTCCTTCCAACCACACAAAGCATAATTGGATGGATTCCCATAGATTTTTTAATCAAACCTTCTAGGATTTGGTAAAGGCCAATTTATTAAAAGCTCTCAAAAAATCTAGATTGGATGGATTCCCATAACTTTTTTAATCAAACCTTATACGATTCAGTAAAGGCCAACTTATTAAATGCTCTCAAAAAATCTTGATGTAATAAGCAGATGCTTTGTCAAATGAATGCCACAAACTTTTTCTTTTAGAAATTAAGTACACTATTACAAAATAAAAAAGGATATGCCCTAAGAGCTGTCACATAACCCCCTCCTATGGCCCTCAGCTTCCCAAACCAGTTATCCCTCTAGATCACAACAACAAGATCCGATCCTACCTTACTTCACTCTAACCAAGATCTATTTTGCTTGTCTTTGAGGAGGCCATTGGCTCCTTCTAGAACCCAAATTCCAAAAATACTATCTCAAATGGGACAAATCTGATCTACAAAGAACATTTTCAACAATTTCTCCAATATCATGCTTAGAGAACAGTAACAAGACCACATTTCCCAACAAAGGAAAATGGCCGTTATCTTAAGCTTGATACACCCCTAAAAATATCCATGATGGAAAGCAAACTCTGACACTTCAAGGGACATTGCTTTTATTTGTAGATTTGTGGGTGCTTTCACTAGCCTTGAAACTCTAAAAATTTGGATGTAGTAATCTTGTAAGCATACGGGATCAATATATATACTTATTATGTGAATGGTTATCTTCTCCTTTGAGAAAGAAAGAAGACAAGCTTTTCAAGGTGTTTCCTGTTTCATGAAACATTAGTCTCTAAGATTTGATTTTGCATAGGATCTTGTCTAGGTAAGAGTGCCTTGTTACTAATTGAATTTTGGCAAGAATACTCATTAGAAAACATAGGGATTGAAATAGGAGAGTACATAGCAACATTAGTCTTCACTAGGAATCGAGGAGACCTCAACTACAAAAGGCTTTGTGTGAATTTAAATCAGGGCAAACCTTTGCTTGATCATTTGATCCTGGATGTTGGAGGTGTACAATTCGATCAAGCCATAGACTACGAGAATATTCCCTTCAGATGTAGACTATGGCATGCTCATGGAAATCAAGCAAAGGTATGCCCCTATTAGTTAGCTCAAGATCAAGCCAAAGCACAACTATTATCCCTACAAAGAAGAGCCAAAGCAAAAGGAAGCATTGCTTCAATTACAAACAAGGAAATCTCAACACAACAACCAATGAACACAAAAATATGATGGTAAACCCGAGGAACACAAAATCAAAGACAATATATAAGAAAAGGGAAATGTTGAATTAAGAAAGCAAATCCAAGGGCTCTATCTAACCCTTTTACATCTCTAGCTAATTCAAACATAAAAGTAATGAAATTTAAATAGAGCATTTAGGAGACTTCACCACTTAAAATAACTCTCCAAGTTTCTCATAAAGGCAAGATAAGATAAATATATCAATGTCCAACTAATGACCATAAAAGTAGGTTAAAGGGACTGCAGATTACATAAATGTGTCAGGAAAAAGTAGGAAACCAAAAGGTCTCCAAAAATAAGAAAAGCAATGTTAAAAGAAATAGTATAAAACATGGCAAAGAGTGACCACGCTCAAAGCCAAAACACCAAAGGGCCCAACCATGCTCAGGTCCAAAGAAGGGAGCAAAAAATCCCCAAGAATTTGTAAACATCGAGAGCACGAGGATGAGCCCTAAGAAAGAAGAACCAAGAGGGAACCCATCAAGGGTTTGATCCAACTCTCCTAGCATCCAAGGCCAACGAGAAGAGGCTCCGAATAGAAGTCTAACCTGAAGAAGGGGAGGTATGATGCCTGGTCTGTCCTCCAATCCTTTGCCTAGAGGGAAAAGTCCTATGTGAAGATCTAGTGGATCTAGTATGCCAACTGATGTAGGGTCTAAAGTGAATATGTTGATGAAATCTTGAGGAATTGTGAATAGCATTCAACCTATTTTTGGATAGTGTTTTAGAGAACTGTTGATGAAAACTGGAGGTGCTTTCTTCCCCTTAACCACTTAAACCCATGAGTTATGTTCCTCAACCTTTTTTTGGATAGATTGTTGTTGGACTATGGTTTCTTTTTTAAAGTGTTCGTGTTGAGTGATTATCTCGGATTGCGTGTTCTGAATTTTTGAAACCACTTCATTAAGTTGTTGTAGGCATAGAGAATCTATGGGGGTGGTTGGGGTTTGTTCAAGTTTAGTGATTTGAGCTTGTAGACCAGCAATAATATCATCTTTCTCCTACAATTGTCCCTGAAACAACAAGAGATCTCGAAGATCTAAACCTAGGGCTTCAATGCTAGACATCCAAGTGTAAATGCTAGTGTACTTAAGTTTTGGGGTCAACACCTTGTGATGGCGAGGAGTTTTAAACTCCTCTGATAGAGAGAACTCCATTATGTTCACTGTATGAGCCTGCTGATACACAAAATCTACAAATTGATGTGGTTCAGTACTGTACATTCATCGTTGGACTATATGCTCCATGGTAAATCTATTATTGGTGGTCACCTTCCACTGCAAACTGTTAGCTGCATCAAACTCGTGACTGCAAATTCTATTTTCATGCCCTAGGGTTTTGTGTCCTTCACTGGACTACGTAGAACTTTATCTCTTACTGTTGTGACTGCTAAGCCCTCGACCACCTTCCTTGCTTTGACGTCTGGTGGAATTTCAGTGAAAATTTCCGTGCCCTATTCCACGGGATTTCTGACCCATGACTTTACAGGTTTTGCAGGTCCTTCCTTTGCGTTTGCCCTCGATAATTTGTATCATGGCTTCCTTGGCATTTCGTGCCTTCCTTCCACCATGACTGTGCCCTGCATGCTGGGTTTTGTTGGCGTTTTCTGTCGACGACTATGTTTTTACCCTTAGACTGTGATGATTCGTGGCCCAGCCCCCAGCCACGACTGCAAGCGAACTGACGACACTCTTTCCTTCAAAGTTTGTTGGTGTTCTTAGACTGCAAACCCTTGCATCTTTTTCCACAACTGGCAATTTTGAAACATCCTTCCGTGAAGACAACTAAAAATCATTAACTAGGAAAGGTTTATATGATATAAAAAAGCCACAACACTCTGGCACCAGCGAGAAGGAAACAACAGAAAACAAAACCCAGAGAGAACCACCGAAGAACAGTCCTCAACAAGGACCACCAACAAACAACTTAATCTGAATCATACTCGACAACAAAAGGCTTTCCCACAAGCTTGTCACAAAACACAGGTCCTGGTCGACAGAGCAACTATTTAATTTAGCCATGGAACTATTTTATAATTAATTTAGCCATGAACCTGCTTTATAATTAACAGCTCCAAATTTTTCTCAATAGCAGCACAAGGTCAAAACATTTCGGAATTGCCTCTCCATGAAACCACTGGGTTAGGGATGAGATTTGATGTTGTCCGTTATGTTTTTTTAATCATTTAAAATTTTAAAGTATTTTATGAGTTGCAATAAAATCAACCTGTTCAATAAAACATGAGTTATTTTCGATAAAATAATTTTTTTTAACATCATATAGTGGATGGGCAAATTTTGTTATTTAATAAAAGAGACAACAATATGGGCTCAAAAGTTATGGTTGAGTTGATCAAAATAAAGTAACCAATAGAACTTCATTTTCGTGCAGCGATAAAGTTTTTAGTCAATGAGAAAGTTCTTTGTCCACAATTTTTTTTATGACGGGAATTTACATTGCACCAACATGCGCTGTTGAAACAAAGTCAATGCCAAGTTGTTATTGTTGAGGGCATTGTATAGCCATTATCCCAAAACAAACTGTAGGCTTTGTATAGAATAAAATATATTATTAATATCCAATAGTAATTATTAAAGGTTGATAGGATTGCAAGAAAAGTACATTTTAAATAAAAAGATGTATGAGAAAAAGTGATAAAATATAAGACAAGGAAATTAAGTTGAGATTTTCTCACAATAATTTGTGACTGCATAGTAAGTTCTTTTGCACCTCTAAAATTGAAGTTGAAGAAAAGAATCTGATATTGAGGTCGTCATCTTGCTGATATATAGAAATACACCTTTGATCCTTATAACAAATAAAGTCTTATAAACAACCTTTATTTCAATAAAACCTACCATGAATCTCAGAATACACTAGGCACCGTAAATATTCAAAATACACATATTAGTTAACTGGGTTGCACTGCATTGTGTTGACAACATGACTAAGAACTCGTTGAAGCTGACCTAACTATCTCCATCAACATCAACAGAGAGATTGCTAATAAATAAATAAATTAATGATCTAAAAAGATGATAAAAGGAACAAGAAATGTGTCTAGTATTTTTTACATTGTGGACTATGGAAACTGATTAAATTTTTGTTAATAAAGGTAAATAAAAAGGAGTCATGGTAAAGTAAAGGGTGTTATATAGGCCAAATGTTGTTAAGGCAATATGTTCGTGGCATTACAGCAATTAACTCAAGTATTCACAAAACAAGACAACTAATTGAATTCCAGGAGGGATTCGAGAAGCAAATTACTAGAATATTAAAATCCACTAAGATTATAATATGATAAAAAATAACATAAAATATATTTTTCTAACAAAATCATAAGACATTACTAATAACGTCCAAGGATGCAATGAAACATAGCAGAATGATAAATAGAAACAAATCGATGTCTTTGCGTGGTCAATGGTTCGTGTCCTTGTCATGGTTGTCTTAATCTTCGAAGGCATGGGAATGGCCTCAAATAGAGATCCTGTTAACCAACCAAAAAAAAATGCAATCATTTCGATGCTTCACTAGAATGCTCAGGAGATCCATGATGTTGGATAGTTGATGGCCTATAGGTTCTTGAAAAGGCAAAGAGAAGCCTTGCTATTGAAAAGGAGCTTCATTGGCACAGATATGGCACGGTCCCTTGGCCCATCAAAGCACGTAGCAATAAAGCCAAATAAGGCCTTCAATGTTAATGCGAGCTAGACAACACTATCAAAACATTTGGGCAATAGAGTCAGACAGGGCGGCCCTGTTAGCGTGGCATACACACAACAGGGAGATAATGTCCCAAATTTACCAACAGAATATCAAATAGTCTCTTAACAAATGAAGGCACAAAGTAGATATGATGTTGCAAGAAGATCATCAATGGAGTATACCAACCCTACGTAGTGAGCAACCACCGAACTAGAGGAAACAGATGTAATTCCAAATGAGGACTTGCATTTGGTATGCAAACATGCTATAATATTAACCATCACATAAGTGTCACTATTTGTTAAAGTTGTGCAAGCACATTCATCTGTTTGATATTTCTAAGCATAGATGTTTAATGTTGTTGGCATCTAAATTTTGACAAGGCCCTCAGCAAGAAGGGATACATGAAGTGCATGAAGCCTGATACCTTTAACCTAGGACATCATGGAACTGCTGGAAATCATTGGGTTTATTAAAGCGAGATGATTCTATGCTAGAATTTGTCCTATGTTGTGCCCATGATCATATACTTTTTCCGATACATTTTTTAATTTGATTTGTTACCTTATTTCGGATCTACTTTCTTACAGCGATTAATAATATTCAGGTTCTAGCTTGGTAAAATTTCTATTTCTTTGTTGGATTTTGCTTTTTAAGGCCATTGCTAGTGTGCCCTGCACCCTATTATATGAATGACTAATAAACAATAAAAATATGTCTTTCCTTTAACGAGTGCATAGGTCTTTTCATGTTTTAATTCCCAAATGTGTGATATAAGGGTCCAAATTCTTTCTCTATGTTTAAATTTAAGGATCCATATAGAGGATTTAAGCTAGTGAACTTATATTTCTTAATGCAATTATGTCTTTGGTAACAGAAATCTATTGATGATACTGAAGAAGTTAATCTTTTTTCTTTCTAATGTTGTATTAGAAAGTAGGTAAGAGATATAGGGGGTTTATAAAATAGGTTTGAGTCATTACTCTTGGTGTAAAAATTTAAGAGATGTATTCATTGACCTTTTTTATAGACGATTTGAATGGTTTTTTGTTGATAAGCATTGGGCTTAGGAAGAAACTATTTTTGGAATGTGAGAAACAACTAAAATGTGATCAACTGTCAACTATTCATGGGTAACATATTAGTGGTAAGGAGTGCCTATCAATTTTTAGTGAAGGTTTAGCCTTGAGCCTTTGATGTCATTTTATATGTAGAATGAAAACACAAGCCAATAATAATAACCATGTTCCATGTTCAGAGTATAAAAATTTGCAATTTGTTAGATTTGGGTCTTCCATATTGAACATATGTATATCATGGTTTTACATTAGTTTTACACCAAGTCACAAGGTTCGAGTTTAAGTTCAAGTTCAAGTTCAACGAGGATAAAAGTCGATACAAGTTTGCCAAAGGATAAGTTCGGAAAAAATTGCCATTAAATTTGAAACATTGAAACACATAAAAACATATAAATATAGGTTAAAAATAAAAATACATAAAATATAATAATATATTATAATTATAATTTATAAATGTAAAATTAAAAATATTTAATTTAAAAAATAAAAATAAAAAACTATTAAATATTTAAAAGATAAATGACAAGTAAAATTTTACAAACATCAAATGTATTGTTATATAAATATTAATTTAAAATAAAAAATAAAAGGATATTAAAAAAAACAAATAAACATTACGAAATATTTAATATACAATATAAATATCAAAATATGTAAATATCGACAGTATTAAAAAATATTAAAAAAACATAAAAAATAAAATATAAAATCATCGAGATCTAGCAACTGCTCTGCGACCATCGTTCGGTAAGTTCATGTTTGCCCAAATTATCATTTCCCTGTTGGCACACACAATATGCACGGAAATAAATCTCAGCAAAATCATCTTGCATTTTTTGGCCCCGTTTTTTCATTGCATTGTGTTCTCTGTTTTCCATTCCTTCTTTCACTCATGTTATTAATAGATCCAAAATAACTGGCTAGAGAAGGAAAACTCTAGATTCATGTGGGCTCTATCCATGGTATAGTGAGCTACACTTCAATTGCCTTGATTTCTGATTGCAAAGATCCACCATTTATCAATAAAGGATTTTTCCTAAAGTGAGTCTTTTATCAATTTACTCATATGTGTTTTGTCCCTGATTAAGGAATCATCGCTGTCAAATATTCTCAAGGAACCTTTAAATACAGTATCTTCCAAACTGGGGCAGAAAAGTTAAATCAACCTGAGGCTCACATTATAGAAGCATTCTTTTGGAAGGTTTTGTACTTGCATTCTTGAATTCCTACTGGGATGAAAAACATCGGCAATCACCTCTGCAAGCAACATCCAATGGCCAAAGAAGTTTTTTCCCTAAATCCAATATTCTGAAAATGCTTTGCTTATATCTTAACTTTAATGAATTTGCCTTTAATTTTTTATACTTATCATCCATATATGAATGATGTCTTCCTGTTGTCTTGGTGGAATGAAGTTATTAACATGGCTTTGAAATCTTTATTTAAAGTAACTTTTTTTTTTGAGTTGGAACAAATAAAGATTAGACTAGCTTAGTGTTATTAATTGAAATAAGGTAGACTTATAAAATAGATCAATTGATTAACTAAGTTAATTAATTAATATAGTTAATTAATTAGTTTGGAGAATTTAATGAATTAAACTCCTTTAAATCAGGTTATAGTCAATAGTTAATTTAATTCATCAATTTGATTTAATCTTAAATTTGGTTAATTATTATAGTCATTTTGATAATTAAGAATATCTTTTTTTACCAAGCCCAGATGTGATACCATACTAAGAATGGAAATTCATGCACTATTTATTTGTGTCTATGATTTAAACTGCCTTATCATGACACCCCATTGATAGGGAACCCATTTGGGTTGAACTGCCTTATCATAGATTGGGATTTGAACTTGGATATCTCATTCACGAAAGCACCCAATCACCTCTACACCATCACCCAATTGACAGAGTAAAATTAATTTAATGAACTAATAATTTACCTTGTTTAGTCTAGTAGTAATAATTAAATTTGTCTCTTTAATAGATTATCAAATTTTAATAAGGACAATCAATTAATATTAGATAATTGTTTTAATTAGATTAATAAGTCAAATAATTTATTTGGGTTAGATTTAATAACTATTATAATTAACTAACTAATCGATTAATAAATTAGTAAGTTGTAATCTAATGGATTAACAAGCTTGAAATAGCATTCCAACAAGCTCAAATTCATGATGATCAGGGAAGGATCATAACAACATTATAATTTTTAGGAGGTTCAGCAATTGAAACCTCATAACCGTTAATGCATTTAACAACTTCGTCAAGGATTTTTCTTAAATGGGAGACATAAATTGTAGTGACCCATGGGGTACAACTTGCCCATTTATATGTTCAAGAATACATCGAAGAGTTCCAAACACTGGGATGCAATTGGTGACTGATGTGATGGAATTGTATATCAAAAATCTTCGACCAAAAAATAGGGTGAGAGAGCATTCTTCTCAACATGAATAGAACAAACAATTAAATATGCGCACATTGCTAAATAATTCCTTGTTCTAGTATATTTGGGAAGTATCCTACAAAACAAGTGGGGTTGTACATAGACTTCACTGATGTTGGACAAGTTGATGTAGTACTCACTGTGTAGTGGCTAATCTCCCTAGGTCCATACATCACTAATCATGTGGAAGTTATATCTCCTTCAATCAAAATGGAAAAGAGCATACAATCAGAGGAATCTATTTCTGGAAAGCAATGAAGCTGCAAGGCACACTTTGGATTTCTAATTAAATCTTATTGTATGGCATCTACTCCAAAGTTTCATATCCAAAAAAAGTTGTATATGAAGAATGAAGGAACTAATCAAGTTAAATCAGAATTACTAGCATTGAACAAAGAAGGAAAAATGATAGTCAAGTTTGAAGAGATCTCATAAGGCCAAACAAAGTACTGGAAGAACAAAGAAATTCAACATTGTTTTAGTTAAATAAAAAGTACCAGAAGAACAATCAACATAAAATTGGAAGAATTCATCTAGCATTTTCCAAATCTATGATGAATTTAGAGGAAACTGCTCCAAAAAAAGGTATTTTGTACCCCTAGACAACATACAATTATTAGTCGTCTTGGTAAGACAACTAATCACATCATACATAATATTATAATGGATAGACATATATATACATACAGTTTATAAATAATCTATCATATCATATCACATGTCTCATTTCCATATATATATATATATATATATATATATATATATATATATATATATATATATATATATATATATATATATATATATATATATCACCTTGGTAGAACTGTTGGTGTGGAATCTTATTGGGCAGCAAAGTGCTTCGACCATCAATCTCTCCTATTATCTATTATTTCTTGTATCATTCTTTATTCCACTGCATGTCTGAGTTGGAGCATAATAAAATCATACACTTTCTTACTTTGTCTCTTAGGCCGTACACCTGAAGTGCCTTGAGAGAGCTAACTTTTGTTGGTTCCTTTTATTATAGAATATTAACATTGGATCTGTACTTTATAGGAGCAACTTGTTGGTCAAACCTGCTGGCCGCCTCAATTGAAGACAAGACAGCATTAACATAATGAATGTGTGTTGAGACATGGACCAGCTAGGACTCGAACCTAGGACCTTCCAAACTCTACTGGAGTGCTCTACCACTGAGCTATTGGCCCCTCTTGGACCAGTCCATCTTCGGTCCGAGTGTGGCTTAACACCAACACCCCCCTTAAGCCACACCTCTCGTGTGCTTGGGGCTCCTAGCCTATGCCTGGCTCTGATACCATGTTGAGACATGGCCCAGCTAGGACTCGAACCTAGGACCTTCCAAACACTGCTGGAGTGCTCTACCACTAAGTTACTGGCCCCTCTTGGACCTGTCCATCTTCGGTCCGAGTGTGGCTTAACACCAACAATGTGAAGCATACTTTCCCTATCATGATCATGTGACACCAGTACATATTGCACATTACCTTGAACCTCCTTGACTGCTAGTTTGTCCTAGATTGAAAATTTTCCTAGATTATAGGGACTGCAGGGGGATGTGGTGGCACATTTCTGAAATGTGATTTTCTTACCCCCTACATGTTTGATTGGATTCTGAACAATTCCATGGCATGTGTGTTCTATCATCATGGAGAATCACATCTTCAAACTCATGTTCAACTATATTAGTTTGAGTAATATTAAACTTGGACTCGTTCTTATTTCCTATCCATGTTTTCTTCCTACAGTCTTTCTTTATGTGGCCCATCTTACCATGGAAGTAACCTATGTTGCCAAAAACGCAACGAATGCCTTTGGTTCCCTGTTAAAATAGTAGAAACTGTAGCTGCAATGCGAACCTGCGTTTCTATGGCTGTCGTGGCGTTTGGAATGGGTGGGAAACGTTTCTTCTATGTGCACACGTTTTTCTCCAGTCTATAAGCCATTTCAAATCATTTGCAGGTTTAAATGATATGTTTTTAGCAATTTTTGGCTTGCTAAAAAGATTTGGTTTAGATTCAATGCTTTTTGTGCAGTGTATTTGGAAAAGTTCCGAACACATTGGGATTTTTTTTTTGGAAAGTTTTCCAATTGTCTTAATATATATTTGCTGGAATTATGCAATTAAAATACACTGGCATACATGGATGTAATATTTATTATGCATTAGTTTACTAACTAATTTGATGGTAAGATTTTTTTTATTTTTTTGTTATTTATATATTTATGTTTATTATATATATATATATATATATATATATATATATATATATATATAATATTATATATATTTATATTTATATATTTTTTATTTTATTTTAATAAATAAATAATAAAATTAAAATTTAAGGAAAATATTAATTTAGTTTAAAAAGTTGAAAGAATATTACATACATAATTTTTAAATTAAATATTTTATTAATATTAATTTTTTTGTTGAGTTTTTTAATTTATTTTAAAAAAATTAAAATTTTATGTATCTTTATTATTATAAATAATGTTATTGCTATATATTTTTATACAACTATGTATATAAAAAGTAGGAAACATTTTATATATAAATAAGAAAAATAGTGAAAGTATGTATATATATATACACACACGTTTCCTACTTACAACCTTTGTATAGTCGTTTCTCGTTACGTTTCCGTTGCTGTTGCGGTTTCACGTTTCTCATTTCTGGTAACATAGGAAGTAACACATTTTCGTAGGCCAAATTATTGTAGCAGGTGACTCAGCTGAGTTTTTTTTTTTTTAATTAATATCTTTTTATTTTTTTATTTTCATTGAGATTGTCTCTGCATCTCTCTTTCCATCTGACCTTGGCAGCAAAGGCATTTTCTGAAGATTCCTCATTCCTCCTAATATGATTCATCCACCTCTATTTTGCAGGAGCCAATTACACATGTCAAAGGTAATACTGATGTCCTCATAAGTTTGATTAAAAGTTCCAACAGAGTTTTCAAATGGAGGAGGCAGGCTTCTAAGAGTGATTGCAGTCAGATCCTTTTCTTCTACCTTCCTATCAATGGTGGCCATTTGATCCCTGACATCTTTGGTGTGTTGCAAGTGTTGCTTAAGTGAGTCTTCATTTCCCAATTTGAGAGAGAACAACAGATTCTTCAAATAGAAAGCTCTCCTTGAATCTGAAGTCTGGTAGTATTTGAAGTCTGGTAGTTTAGATGTATTTGACAGACTTTTGTGCAATTTGATCAGTAAACCCTCGAGCAACATTTCATCACTCAGTCACCGAAGGTTTTTTCAAACTGTCAAGGGCATCAAGGACTTGTTATTTTTTACTTCAACGATCCTGATCTATTTCAAGAACATCTGCCTACACTTCACCTTGTGCAGGCTGTCTTTCTACAATATCGATTAAATGTCTCTATTCAGATATGGCAGTCATCTTTCTTTCTCAGATATGGCAGTCATCTTTCTTTCTCAAATATTGTAGTTTTCCCCATTAAATATTTGAGGTTCGGCGAGGAAAATATTTTTCAAAATTTGTCATGTTCGAGTGTTTTCTAGTGCAAAATCAAACATCTAACATCTACTGTTAATGAAACAAACATAAACAGTGTTTGAAATTACGTTATCTCTCAAAACATAAAACCCATTTCTTATCGCATAGAAAACTCAAAAACATATCTGGTGATCTTCAAAGCTGTATCAGGATTTCCAGAAATGTTTGTTGATCTAAACAGACGACCTCTGACTTTAGAATCTGCTCACTACGTTCTGCTCTTGGCCACTCCCAGCAAAAAAAATCATGTCGGAGAAGAACTGAATTCTCTTAACTGCAGGTGCGTTCCTAAACCTCCTTTGGGCCCTATCTGGATTTCTGAGACCAGTATGTTATTCTGGACATAAAGTCTCAGATACCAGATAAATCAGACTCAGAATTTCATCGCATATTTTGGATGCGGAAAAATTATGCTTAGAATTCTATCATCAATCAAAATTCCTTATCCTTAAAAAATTGCTAGAATTTTCTCACTGATATGAAATCTTTCCTCCACACCTGTTGCTCACCTACTTTGTTTTCGGGGGATCTATTTGTCCAGGTAAAAACACCTTGCACTGGGGTCTCACGGTGATTGTCTTATGTTCTCTTGCCTTTGTCAAATCAGGTCTATACGTTCTCCTCTCTTACACAGTTACCTAAGTCCTAGGATTTGTCATTGCCTCACTGAAATACCATCAGGCTCTGACTTCAATCTTTGACCACAACCTTGGGCTCTGAAACCATAAAGGAAGAATAAAATAGAACACTAGAAAATATGGATAGAAGACGGAGTAATACTTCAAGTATGTTCAGGTCTGCACTAGATATAAAGCATTCTTCATCGATTGATTTGGAAGCTGTAAACTAACACATAAGTGTCAACTAATTCATAACTACCAATCAAACAATGACTGTGATGTGACCACTGCATATATTTTAATACTTTTAACCAGGATTGATTATAAAACAACTCATTATGAGATGGGTGGATACAGGGTGGTTGCAGGAAATGATCTTGATGTTTTATGAAATAAAATCACCAATAAGCTGAATTAGAATATGCAACCAGCACATTTCGAATGAAATATGGTGGTAACTCTATCCTCAATCATATAGGATCTTCCAAGTACACAATGTGATAATCCTCGATTAATTTTATGTGGATGAGGTTTCTCAAGCTTGTTGTTCAAGGTTGTTGCTTATTTCATACCTTGTGCACTCATTGAGTGCATGATATACCTTATGTATCTAAGAGAAGGAAAATGGTTATGAAATTTCTAAATTTGCTTTTTTCTGTAATTCTTGGCATTTTAAAATTTCCAATCTGTAATTCTCCCTTTGCTCGCACTTGGCTATCTCAAAACTCTGTTTTTTCTTGTCTTTGACTTTGATAGGGCTTACTCACTGGTTTCTGAATTAAAGAAAAGTTTATGCAAGTAGTTAGGAGAGCCGTTTAAGGCCCATAACCTTGTATGGTGTTGTATACATACTTAACCTTACCAATTCTATTAAATATCAGCCTTGGATGTTAGGATAGGCTTAAGGAGAAGTGCTTGGTTTTCTCCTAGGATTGTCCAACCTGGGCCCTCATCCTTGGACATTTTCCTAAGAGTATGTTCAGATCTTGGTTGGATCCTTTCATCATGATAGGCAACAATGCTGATAATTGTTCTAATCCGACACTTATTGCATACTTGTGACAGCATTTGTCTCCTTTCATGGCATCATTGATCTTCTCCATCGGCTCCATGTTTCCTCGAGGGGTTGTTTTCTCACAGGGTTTCTTAGGCTTGTATCATGTTATATGAGTTATGGTTTATCTACTTTAGGCTACGTTGCAGGGAAACACCCTAGCGCCGTCCCACCTCATTTTAGCCTTCTAAATATTTCTAGTAATGAAATTGGTGCAAGCACAAGACAGGGGGTCCACTTAAGGATTGTCTTTATCTCTGTGTTGCTTGGTTAATTACTCTCCCATGGACACACTTGAGCACATTACTCTTAGGCTCGACTTAGTTAACGTAACATCTTTATTGCATTCAAAAATGTGTCACAAAGAACATAATGCACACTCACACTCTTACACATGCCTATACAAGCTAATTACAATGCATGAAGAAGACTCAGACTCTCATACAGTCCCTTCTGGAATGAAACAATTTTTTGTTCTATTTTGGAGAGTTCTCCTCTCCAATTTGCTTCTTCCTCTCCAAACTGACTTCTCTCTCTTTTTAGTACCCCTTTGACATCTCTAGTTTTGTGGGGTGTCTCTTCAACTTCCCTGATCTCAACATAACATACAAGAGTTTGACAGTTTTTAGTTTTTAAGATTAAATGCCAAACTATTAGCAACATCTCCTTCCACATGCCACAAAACAAAGACAGTTGCATGTAACTGTAGAACAATAACACATGACCACCTCACAATGAGAAACTTGACGCATAGGCTGAACAATAAAACACCAAGCACCTCCAAAAATCTTTGCTACCCATGTGCTACTGCATTGAAGAACCAATCTGTAGGCTCCCGGAAGCTCAAGTGACATTTCAGGCTAAATGACAGTTGTCAAAAATTTCATAACATTTGTGCCGTAACTCCAAATGATATGAAATATAACACACAACTTGGACCATACATCTTCTATGACCTCACCAAATCTCTCCTACTTTGTTACCGTGTTGAAGAATCATCTTGCCAAGTGTTGTAGACTAAAGAGATATCACAAACAAACAAAAGCATACATAAGATCTCCGATGTGCCACACACTAATGGAATACTTTCACAACATCATTCTTAGAGGTTCACAAGCGTACCCAAACAAGGCCATGAATGCAACATAAAACAAAAACCTAAATTAACAATTTTTTGGTTGATGCAAGATTGTCTAAACCCTTGGATGCTCCTGCATCAAAAATTCACTGAAAGGTCTTTGGAAACATATTGGAAAGGCCTAGGTATGTTCCTAAACTTTTTGAAATCATTTTGTATGTTTTTGTCATGTACCTAGGCATTTCCAACAGAAAAATAGTTGACCAAGTGAGAAAGAAACAACTGAAACATTTAAAAAAGTTAAAATCTTCTAGAATACATTGTTTTAGACCTATATAAACACACTCGATGCAAGGACAAAACACATACTTGCATCATTGATTCTTTTTACAAAAGCGAGGAATTTAGGAGTTAGCCATTACAAGGAGGAGTTTAGAGGCAACCATTACAAGGAGGAGGAGTTTGGAGGCAACCATTACAACAAGGAGTGGAGCTAGTGGGAGTGGCATTCGTGATTTTGAGGATAGTTTAGATGAATTATTCTAGATTTGATTTGATTTTACATTGTAACTAATACCACATCAAACAATATTTCTCTACTGCCTAATACTTGCAAGGCAACAATCAAGCTGAAGATTCTAACAAAACCATTGTCAATATTCTAAAAAATATTGTCAATGAAGTTGGTCGTAATTGGCACTTGCATCTATTTAACACCCTATAGGCATACCATACCACATTTTGTACTCCAATAGGAGCTACACCCTATTCACTTGTTTACAACACGAGGCCATTCTTCATGTCGAGATTGAGTTGCCTTCTCTCTGAATTTCATTGCAGCATATCATCGATGACAAAGACTACAAAGTGGCTCACTTGCAAGAGCTAGACTTACTTGATAGAAAATACTCAACCGCCCTGAATAATCTTCAAGCATATCATAATTGATTAAAAGGCCAATACAATAGGCACGTTAAGCATCGTGAATTCGAGCTTGGTGACCTAGTGTTAAAAAGAGAAGCAAAAGAATGGCAATGTGGAAACAAAGAAAAAGGGAAAGTTCCAACGAAACTGGTTAGGGACTTACGTAGTTATTGCTAACTATAGGTTGGGAGCATACAAGTTCACCACACCAAAGGGAGATGAACTTCATGAACCAATGAACATAATTCACCTCAAATGATTTTACACTTGAAGACTTAGATTATTGTCTACAAGGATTATTTAAGTTTTATCACATTATACCCATTCTTTGTACTATAGTCCTTACTGTTCTGTCATGCCCCTAACCCTTTGCCAACTAGTTATTGTTAACTAATCCTACCTATCATGTTTGGCCTTAGTTCAGATTTAGTTCCAACAGTTATTTCAAAATTACATGTTTGAATGGTAGTATATGAAAGCAATATGACAGTGGTCTTGGAAATTGCATCTTTTATTTGTTGTTGCATTCCCACCTTATGTTACTAATTATAACTGCATGTGGAAAAATTAGTATCATTGACCATTTGCCATTGTTTCCTAATTATAACCATATATGGGCAAATTAAGAGCAATACCTTTATCATGCATTGTCACATCACCTAGCCATTATTGTTACCATTTATCTATCCCTGAACTTGTTGGTAATTAGTTGGATGCCTTTTGTATAGGTGAAACTACAATGACTTGATGTCATGCAGGACTATGTAGGCATCACTTGAAACACATTGAGATCAGCTCAGTCACCCCTTTTCCACACTCTCACTATTTTACAAGCAATTTAAGTTTGAATGCTCTCACCATTTTTTGAGTAACCTAAGCCATGCTCTCGCCATTTTACAAGTTGGACCATTCTGTATCTCATAATTCTCGATTGAGTTGAGATGCCTAGAAAATTACAAAAATGCTTTAAACAGTTTGAAACCCCTTAAGCATTCATAAATGGACCTTAAAAATCCTAAAAATTACAAAATCATGAAAATTGGCTTAAAATTTCCATGCAAGATATAAAGCCATCAATTTTTTCTGAGATGGGACATATTAACTATTTAGTTTCATTTATAGACCACTTTGGTCTTTTTCCTCCCATTTTCGAGATAACTACATCGACTTGAAGTCTGCACGAACTATGTAGGTAGCACTTGGATACATGGGGTATCTCAAGTTAGCTCGGTTGTCATCACTTCACCTTCCTTTCTTTTTCGACCACTTTTTTGCCTTAAGGATTTTGGGACTTCTAGCTATTTCATAAGTAATCACTTGTCCTTTAGTTTCCCCATCCTTATTGGTCTTAGTCGTATGCTCTCACCATTTTATGAATTGATGTTGTGAGCATTGTGCATTCAAATTTGATACACTAATGACCATTTGTGTTTTCTTTTACTCTCACCATTTTGTGAGCTCATTCTCATTCCAAGTTGTAGATGTAGTAAACACTATGAATTACCAATTCATTTCATTAGTGGAAACCCATCTCATCTTTTAATGTGGCTTTAGCCTAAACCATGCTCTTGCGCTTGTGTAATTTGTTTGTGTTGACGTTTTCATGATTGTGAATGTCAACCCCCTCTTTTCCTATGCACTTATTATTTTGTGATATCATTCCCATTTTTCTTTACAAGTCAATCATGTTTTCTTATCATCATTTTATTCTATCCCATATCTTGGAAGAACTACATTTGGCCTAAAGTTCATGTTGGATCTTGTATCTATGGAACTATGTAGGCAATGTCCACTCGCCTAGTGTATTTGGAGTCAGCTTAGCTACCCCTTCCTTTTCTTTTATTCCCCTCATTTTGTTTGTTTTGTTGTCTCCTATAGCCTAGGGGCAATATTTGTGCCTTTCTTGTTTGTGTTGTTATTCCTTATAGACCAAGGCAGTTGTTCATCATCATACCTTATGTCGTTGTTTCTCTATAACCTAGGGGCACCTTATCCCATTTGTTCTTATGTTATTTTACCTATGCCATTACTACCTAGCTTAGGGATCATCCTATCACCAAGAGTAACACCACTATTACACATGCATGAATAATTTATTTTATGTTTGTACTAACATTATGATTAACCATTGTTTGTATATTGTTGTTTTTTTAGCTTTGTTTGTTTATTTTTGCGTGTTTAGAATAGTTTGTTTACTAAGCTTTTCATTGATTTGGATTGTTTAGTTATTTTGATTGTTTTGTTTTATTTGTTTATAACTTTTTTTTATTTATTTTATTAGCCTACTTGAATATTTTATCTATCTTTGTTTTCTTTGTTTTGTCTTGTTTATATTGTTTTTAAGTTTATAGTTATTTGCTTTATTATTTGTTTATGTCATGTTTGTTTGTTTATTGGTGTTTTTTTTTGTTTGTTTTGTTATTTTGTGTGTTTATTAGTGTTTTGTTATTCATTTTTATTTGTGTTTTATTTATTTTTTGTTTATTGGTATTTTTTTGTGTTTTGTTTGTTAGTGGTTTATTGTTTTTTTTGTTTATTGGTGTTTTATTGTTTATTTGTTTGGTTATTTTTGTTTGTTTGTTTGTTGTCTTGTTGTTTGTTTATAACCTTGTTTGTGTTTGTTAGTTTGTAGTTGTTAGCTTGTTTTATCTGGTTGTAATTTTTTGTTTGTGTTTGTTTGTTTATTTTATTTATTTGTGTCACCTTATTTGTTTGTGTTTTGTGTGTTTGCTTGTTTTTATTTTTGTTGTTTGTTTTGTGTTTATTTGTTTTGTTTATTTTGGTTAATTATTGTTTGTTTGTTTTGTTTTTATTTTGACTTTTTTATTTTTTGTTCCTCAATTTTTGTAGGATTATTACATTTTGTTTACACTTAAGGCTTGATTATCCATATCTTGTACTTAAGTTGAGAATTTTTGTATTTACTCTTATACTTAGTTTATTTATTATATTTGAACTTGGGATTTGATTATTCATATCTTATCCCTAATTTTTTTATATTTACATTTAAATTAATTTTTTCATTCTTAAGGTATATATTGTCATTTTAGTTGTTCCTACCTATAATGCAAAATATCACGAGCTATAATAAAAACTAGGCATATAGAGTTTGTCATAGTATTACAATGGCAGTACTTCTCCGATATATCAAACCAACCAATTTCTCAAACACATGTCTGAATCCATGAGTAATAAACAAGAGCAAAAACATGATTTACAATATGTTTATATAGATGTGCATCTTTGAATAAGTATACATATGAATCATACAACATAAGTAGATGCTAACCAACAAAACATCTCATAAACATGGAATAAGCAATAAATGAAAGAGCACACGTAAGCATCAACATCAACAATGTTAAAAAAACATAATGCTAATCAATGTTAAACATGAGATAAACAACATAAACATGACATCATATATATATCAAGAGAATATCATATACATGTACATCAGCCTCAAAAGATCCAAAATTGAATGTCAATGTATCTCAAATGTCATATACATAAAGGATATATGCATATCACAATGGTGTCTCAAAATTAAATCAATATGCTGATACAATGAGTACAATGCCATATGCCACAACTATGTCAAAATGCCAAAAATGCCAAGGTCTATGTGCTCAACTCTGGTTATGTATATCCATGGGACTTGACACTAGAGGAGGCCCTAGTGGCCCTGATGGTCATGGTGGAGGTGGTCATTGCTAATGGAAATATTGACTTGAAGCACCTGTCACATGAGTCTTGTTCTGAGATTGACCAAATATCCTAACTATCCTCTGTGCATCTTATCTCAAATGTAGCAACCTATTGATCCCTAGGCATGGTAGACTTATAGGCTAGCTGGTAATATGATGCCTTATCTTTCCTCAAAGGCACTCCCCAACCATCTATGAGAACCCATCATGTGTGGCTCTTGTCTAAGCCTATCAATAATGGCCAATGCATGATCTTGCTCACTAATGGCCTGATCTCTCTCTATCATGAACTAACACTAAACCTAAACCAACCTATCTATCTCAGCCTTCAGTCAGAAGATCTTTGATTGAAGCAGTGTCATATCATCATCTCGCATATCTAAGGTGCTCTGTAAATCAATCACTTTCCATGGTAAACCTACAACCTCTCACACATGGGCAATGATCTCCTACTCTAGCATTACCGTATCTTGGCCCACTATAGTTATACAGGAAGGCCCTGCCTGGCTTGGATCTACCTGTGTGCTTGAAGGACCTACCTATTCTGGATCTACCTATGTGATCGAAGACCCTACCTAACCTAAACCAACTTGTGCCACTATAACAAATATCATGCTAAGATCGAGCACCATCAAATATAGGCCATTATCTCCATCCCCATCTTCCCCATTATCTCTTCCATCTATGCCATCATTGTCATCATCCCTAGCCTCACCATCACTATCCTGGTAGGTGTCATCACTATCATTCAATAGCTCAGCCTCCATATCCTCAATATCTATGGGAACCTATCCCCTTTCTAGTATTGGGATTATCAACCTCAGAGGGCATACCTATACTCACCAATGTATGTAAGTTGGAGTGACCCCTACATCTGTAGATCCTCTTGTATAAGCCTAAGAAATCCATGGTACATTGATTTAGATTGTTTTTCCCTCATTCCTCAGGATAATAGGAGTATTCTGATTGATTTCTCATTTAACATATGCAAACCATCTTGGGTGCTTAGGTACATCCTATGTAAATTCAAACTGTCAAAGTACCTAATTAGGGTTGTACTTCTCTATATTATGGGATTATCTCCCAATCAAAAAGCATCTAGTAGTCATAAAATCCATGTACCATCCATCCCTAAACCATTGTAGTTAGTATGTGAGGTGCAACCTCTAAATGAAAAATTATGGTGTTATAAGAGTACAAGCCTCGATGCTCCATCCACCTTGATACATTATCATATGAAGATCTTTATAGAGTTGTGTCAAGACAGTTGGCCCCTAGTTAAAATGTGCATAATCCTCAAGCATGCTCCTCACTATAGCTCTAAGGCCCAAATAGAAATACCTAACCACTCTTGTCATGCAACAACATGTCGTTAACAATGGCCATGAGAAAAACCTTCCTATCAATGAGAGCTAGTGGTGATGGATCCCCAACAAGTAAATTATTTGGCTAAATGCCTGTATAGGTCTTAATGAAGTCTATATCAACCTTCCCTTGAAACATGGGGATACCTTAATAACTATACAAGTCATTGAGAACTTCCTACTTCTATGTCGATGGTGTCCAAAATAGTCATCATCTATGCATAGGCAACTTGAGGATATGCCAAGTATCGTCAAGTGTAATAGTAGCCTCCCTAATAGTCAAGTGAAATGTAGACATCTCATTGTGCCAGCACTTATCCAATGTGCTCAAGTATGCCTGATTAGCCTTGATGATTGGCATCTGTGCCATGTCATGAAGATCCAACATCTATAAGAAACCAACCATATCCTTGGTCTAGATTTGTGGGACTCGCAAATAATGTGGTCATCATTCTCGATACATAAGGACAATGAATCACTCCTACAATCAAAGAAAAGTTAGCATAAGCCTAACTATGTGTAGCTATTTGAGACTCAACCTAGCCTACTCAACCTACTTGATCCTCTTCCATAGGTTAGACCCCTTTAGGTCCTCAAATCAACTGTTTTTGGCTTCCAGGGCAAAGCCGCTATTTCCTTAAGGGTAAAGTCATCATTAAGGTGATATTGCACATTTTTCAATGATATCACCATTTTCATTTTCATGAAAATGACTTCACCTAAAAATGGGTGAAATTATCATTTCGACAATTTCCACCCAGTTATGGCATTTTCCATTTATAGGAATGATGACTTCGCACGAAGTCATTATTTTTCTTGGTGAAGCCACCATTTTCCATAAAATGCAAATGGTGACTTCATCATTTTTCAACCTAAATCAAGTAATAAATTCTAAAAATTTGACATTAATGACAAAATTGAGATTACTTATTAGTGGCCCATTGTGTGGTGGTTGCATGTGCTCCCTCACCCACTCCGAAACATGTTGTCGAGCTCCTCTATGGGCCAATTTTCTCAACTCAATACTCAAGAAACTAGAGCTCAAAATTTCAATAGTCTAGGGTAACAATGAATTGTTTTTCATCCCATGGGTGAATATATAGCCAAATATTTGAATTTTTACCCCCCATGACCTATAGTTAATTTCACATGCTCCAAGGAGTGTATTTTTCACATCCATGGTCCGTTTTGTGCACCATTTGATCCTATGTGCCTTATTTTTTTATTGTATTGTAATTAGACCATCTTTTTGGGCCTCCCCTAAGACCCGTTTAGCAACACTATTTTTCTACCTACACCCTGTGTTTGTTTAAACATGCATCTTCAAGCTCACATTTTCACTAGAAAAGTGTTGTTACCCTTTTCCAGCTCATCGTAAATCTATTTTACAAAATTTTCACATAAGCTACCCTTGCTAATGTGCCCCATTGTGGCAATTTTATTTTTTTTGCAATCAATCAATGCTCTATCCTGCCTTTCTGGACCAAACTCATTTTAAATCACTTGAATTAAATGTGTGAATGATTATAACTACCTTTGGGAAAATCATTTTGTTTTTGACCAATTTAATGATTATAACCACCTATGGGTAAATCATTATTATTGCATCCCATGCTAATGATTATAATTATCTTTGGGAAAATCATTATTTTTTCCACTCCACCAACCCTACTAGGGAAAATACTTGCATCACTAATTATAACTTCCTTTGGAAAACTTAGTGTTTCATGTTTTGTTATTGATTATAACCACATGTAGGAAAATTAATATCCATCTCACTACCCTATTGGGGCAAATACATGTGTTACTGCTTTTAACCACCTTTGGGCAAACTAGTGTCACACCTTTTATTATTGATTATAACCACCTTTGGGTAAATCAGTGACTCCACCACCATCACTATTTATAACTGCATTTGGGAAATTCAATAATTACATCCACGTTACCACTAGATCATGTCATTTTATTCATTTAGAGGGAATGTTTGATGACTCTATTTTGCCACCCACTCCATCGAGGGGGCATCAAGGGCTTCTCAAATGCCTTTTGAGGCATACACATTTGGATTAATTAATTTTGCATTTTTTGAAAATATGTTACTATACTTGTGTCTTCATTGCCTCCTCAAATAGGGGTAAACTATAAACACTCAATTTTGGTCACTTTCGTGCCTAAATCGAGATTTAGTTCAATTTCTAGCAAAGGACACAAGTTAAGCCTAGAGATCATCTAAATTGCTTAGATTCATCCACGTAAGGGATTTAATTACCTAGAAACATGGTGAAAATAGTTTATTTGGTATATTACCCTGTACGCACCCATAACCTAGTTCAGTTTCAATCCTTGTCAAATTATGACCTAGTAATTTGACACTTTTGGCTAGTCGAGCTATTAATTCATAACATTTTAAACAATTTTCAAAAGCCAAAAAGCACTAAGCAAGATTAATTACATTGCAAATTTTAATTAACTTGCCTAAACTAAAATTCTAAATCAAATTAGTGAATTTTATTTATTAAAAATAAATTGTTAGCCAAATATGAAGTCAAAGATCAAAGGAGCTAATAAAGTGATTTATTATTTCCTAAATATTCCAAAAATATGAGTCATAACCTCACAAATATCTAAAGTGAGTTGTCATGCCTCACAAATATCTGAAACTGAGGTGTCAAAATTTCATGAGTGCTTTGACCCAACCTAGGGTTAGCTTGATTCAACCTAGGTTATTTTAGACTCAACCAAAGTTAGAATTTAACCTAACCTCCCTAGGGATAGAGTTAGCTCTTACAGCTATAAATATAAATGCCCACACCATATGCCAACAAGATTTTATGTGTAAGGTTAATCTGCTATAATACCTTCAAGAAGCCATCAAGAGTAATGTTATAATGTCCATTTTATGCCAAGCTTCACACCGAGCCATAAGTGACCATTGGATAAGTGTTACCACCATGGAGAAACATTTCTAGAAGACTCTAATTTTCATATACTAAGCACAAACATCCTTATGTAAACAAGTAAGCATCAAATTCGATAAAAAAGGTAAATTACTTATATTAATTTTATCTTTATTTTATGATCTTGCTTACTTGTTATGCTCCTCTTAGTTCTTAGGTAAGAGTGTTTAGTTCTAATGTATTGTAATGCTTGATTTTTTATCATTTGGACTAACAAGGAACTAATCTACGTTTTGTGTACTCTTCAAACTCCTAAGATACACACACCATGACAAACATAAGGCTGCCTACTATTGATGAGTACGGTACATGAGACATTTATGTCTTCTTTGCTTTGTTTTTAAGACTATGCTTAGAATAAAACTTCATGTGTGCAGGTAATAGGGTACTAACTGGTTTAGCATTCTACATGTTGCAATGTTACAAAACCTTTTCTACATGTATTTTATGTAAGCCAAATTTTTCTACTCAACATGTTTCTTTGTATCCTCGTCTTGGGAATATGATTTACAGCACCTAAATCCTTTACTTCAAACATCCTAGCTAGTTGAGCTTTAAGTTTGATAATTTTTTCCATATTGGGGCTTGCAACCAACATTTCATCAACATACAACAATAAAATAATAAAACTATCATCATCATATCTTTTAAAGTAGGCACAATGATCAGCTTCACATTTGTTGAATCCTAAGCTCATCATGAAGGAATCAAAACCCTTGCACCATCACCTTGGTTCCTGTTTGAGACCATACAATGATTTGTTCAACCTGCATCAAAGCCTTTCAGTTGTTTCATATATATCTCCTTATTGAGATCACCATGAAAAAAGGTTGTCTTCACATTAAGTTACTCCAATTCAAGGTCAAGTGAAGCAACCAAATCCAACACAACTATAACAGTAGTCAAACATATAATTGGGAAAAATATTTCATCAAAATCTATATCTGATTTTTATACATACCCCTTTACTACCAATAAAGCCTTATATTGCTCAACCACACCATCTGCATCCCTTTTAAACTTAAAGACCCACCACTTATCTATGGCCTTATGACCTATAAGAAATTTTACTATCTCCCATGTGTTATTTTTACTTAGAGCCTCCATTTCATCCTACATGGAATTTCTCCATTTGCTTGCATCTTCAGCCTCAGAAGCTTCCTTAAATGAGTTGGTCTCACCATCATTAGTAACTAATGCAAAAACTAAGTGTGCATTAGGATTATACCTTTGGGATGTTTTGAATATCCTTTTGGATCTCCTCACCCAATGTGATGTATCATCTTGTGGTAGTTTTGGCCATTATTCTTACTATTCTAGCATGACATTCTATTGTTATGGTTCCTAATATTCATCATTTTATGCATCATCCTCTTCCTTTTCTACTACATCAATAGGTACAACAATTTCACTTTGTTATTTTTCAACTTTCTACATGGATTTATCATTAAATTCCACATCTTTACTATTGATAAACTTGTGGGCAGTAGTATCCCATAGCCTACACCCCTTCGTTCCATCACCATAGCCAAGAAAAATGCATTTTTTAAACTTTATGTCTTACTTGGACTTTTGTTATTTTAGGACATGGGCATAAGCATCACAACCAAAAGTGACCAATAGGTTTACCTATCCAAACCTCATCAGGAATCAATAGGTCTACCTATCTAAACCTCATCATGTATTTGCCCATTTAGGACTATAGTGGGTGACCTGTTGATAAAGTGAACAATTTTACTTACATTTTCACCCCAAAATTCCTCCTCCAAACTAGCGATGTTGAGCATATATCTGACCACTCCATAATGGTGTGATTCATCCATCCTCTTTGCTACATATTTTATTGAGGCATGTCAGGGACTTTTTTCCACCTAGTTATTCCATGTGCATTACAAAAATTATCAAACTCCTTCGAGCAACATTCTCCCCAATTATCAGTTGTAAGATACTTAATGCTCTTACCTTTTTTTATTTTCTACAAGGGTTTTTAGTCTCTTAAAATATTCAAAAGAATATAACTTATTCTTAACAAGAAACACCCAAACTTTAGGAGATTAGTCATAACTAAAAGATAAAATATTATGCCTTCCCTAAAGAAACTACTGGTACAAGTCCAAAACAATCAACATGTAATAACTGTAGGAAATTTGAACTTCTAGTAGCACATTTAACAAACTTGAGTCTATTTTGCTTCCCAAATAGATAACATTCACAAAAGCTAATATCATGAGATTTTAAACCTGGAAGAAGGTTATTATTGAGTAGTATCTCGAGTCCCCTCTCATTTATGTGGCCTAAGCATTGATGCCACATCATTACTAAATCCATAGCTCCTATTGTGGCCACTATAGCCTCATTGGTTATTGTTTCTCCAATTATCTTATTTAATTTATTTACATATTTCCCAACTTTCATCACTACTAGGTCTCCCTTAGAGACCTTGGAATAACCTTTTACATCATTGAACTTATATCCCAGTTCATCAAGCTAACCTAAAGACAACAAGAAGTTATTCAACCTTGAAATATGATAAACTCTCTAAATAGTACTAATAATTCCAACATACATCTTTAGTGTGACTTCTCCTTCTCCTGTAGCCTTACATGTGTCATCATTACCCATATAGATTGTACCTTCATCACATGACCATTATGAAGAGAACCCATCCTTGTGTGGTGTCATACGGAATGAATTCCCTGAATCTATTAGCCTTATGTGCAACAGTTGATCTTCAAAGTTTACAAATAACACTTTACCATCCTCTAGTGATATTGAACTTTCAGTTACATTTGCATTTGAGCTTTCAAATCAGGTTTTCCTTTTTATTTAAGTAACCCATAGTCCTCCTTGAGATGTCTATTTTTTCCATAATTGTAACACTTCCCTTTTTTCATGTTTTAGACTTTGATCTGGAAGGCACCCTACTTGATTGATCTCTTTCTGTGGACCTACCCTCGTAACTAGGACATCATAGGAAAACTAGCTTTGAGATGTCTTTCACCTTGATTTCTTGTCCAAAAATGAGGTAACCACATCATCATAAGCAAGCTTTTCAAGAATTTTTGAGCATCATCACTAACTGGTCCCATGTGTCTGGCAACAAACAAAGTAGGGTTTCATCCCTGTCTTCCTCCTCGATCTTCACTCCCACTAAACTCAGCTTATTGATCAATGTGTTGAACTCATTCAGATGGTCTACAACTATTATCCCATCCTTCATTCTTGGATTGTACAATTATCTTTGTATAAAAATCCTATTTGATAAAGACTTCATTTCTTACAACTTATTAACTTTTTCCCAAATAACCTCTGTTGTTGTCTACTCTACTACATTGAACAGAACTGAATCAGTAAGGGATAGATAAATAATCTTCCTTGACTTTGCATCCATGTTTCCCAGTCTTCCTATGACATTATTTTTGGTTTGGCTGTCACACATTTTAATGCTTGATCACAACTATCTCGAACCAATATCACTTGGATCTTCAGTTTCTATAATGCAAAGTTTGACCCATCAAACTTCTCTATCTCAAATTTGGTCACATTCCCTCCTATCATTTTCATATTCTTGCTACCAAATCACAAATTAATATAAACTAACACTTTGATACCAACTAAAATAAAATAATAGTGCACAAAATAATACAACAATGAAACAAGGCAAGAAAATAATAATAAATACACACCATATTTACATGGAAACCTTGGAAATATACTTATAAAAACCATGTGGTAAAATATCTCTATGTCATACTTTATTAATAGTGATATTAGAATTGCATTAATCTATCTAATCTCAAAATTTTATGGTTATTTTATAAAGGGCAAAGAAGGACCCATAAATATCACTGTATGAGTTATGGAAGAGTCGTACAACGTTGTACAATCTAGAAACATCATACCATGTCGTACAGTTGTATAAATGGTAAAATTCATCAATAATGTACTACTAGACATAGGATTTCTATATACTACTGGACATAAGATTGTCATATACCATACCACAATGTTGGAGATCTAAATATTAACTTCATCTCTTAACATTATTCTTGTAGAAGTTAATTTTGTCTTTTGTTGCAGGATTTCCATATACCACACCATAATGCTGAAGATTTAAATATTAACTTCATATCCTAACATTATGTCCCTTGGATTTTGGATTTTTTAAACATACACCACCTTGAAAGCTCTGCAAATATATTTTTTTCTATCTGTCATTTTCCTTCCCTTAGAATTTGAACTAACTCCACTCACTTCTTCTCAACTGACTCTCAACTCTTTGTAAGTATGAACTGAATCTAACCTGACTGGCATTGACATCCTATAAGACCTCTTTATTTGAAAATAGTCCACCCATTTATTCTAAGTTGGTGACCAACAATTATAGATATCTAGATATAGATATTCTTTATCCTTCCTATATATCAAGAATAGTGTTTTTGGATTAGATGAGAAACTTATATCTCTTATTTCTTATTAAGTATCCTTATCATGATCCCCCTATATAGGATGACATTAATTATGAGCATCCATCAGCCCTATCTTATTGGGAGAGGGTCAAAATATTGAATTCTAGGCAGCTACTTTAGTTTTGCCTTCATTGTGTGTAAGGCCACCAATTATTTCAGACGTAACCAGTGTTGTAGTTTTGTGATTGTCATTTAATGCAAACTGGTGGTTTCAAAACTGCTACTTGTGTTAAGTGGCAGTTTTGTCATCCTCTCAAAAGGGGCTAGTTTTATCTTTGGGAGATGATTGAAACCTGATTCACTTGATGTTCCTAAGATGTTGGAACTTTGTTGGTGCTTTTTGGACTGGTTATGATCATTTTTGACACGCAACATTGTGGACATTTTTGACAAGGTGCATAATTATTGACACATGTTTTTTTTTATGCAATATTACTTAATAACCTAAATACTCCTATATCAACATCTCTAAGGTCCCTTGAAATTATAGTAATAAAAAAAATTTGACTTGTTTAGCTTTAACATCTCTCCTCTAAGGATCTATTTTAGCTTGTCTTTCAACCTTCTTTATTTTCTATTTATTATAACCATTTATTTTGAACATTTTGGGAAAATATTTAGCCTTTGAATCTATATGTTTTGAATCTTTGATTCTCATTGCTTTTGTGAAGATATTATTCAGAACCCCAAAGTTGGGGGATGGATAATGATGTGAGTCAACTTCAATATTCATGTCACTTGGTGTCTTTTTTTTATAAACTTGTTGCGCAAGAGAACCATATTCATTTATTGTGATTAAGACATTTGGGAAAGAATTTTACCATCTTATTCTACCTCCATTGTGAATTAGATAGTTAATTAAGGTGATTTAGACATGCTCATAGATTTTCTTTTCCCACGTTGCCATTTTACATTTTTGTCATATTGATAGTCCCCAAGAGACTAGGATGGGGACATGTTTTTGGAATGGGGATGCCAATTGTCTAACATGGGGTGCTTGGAGATTGAAAAATAAATAAAATAATAGTATTTATATATTAAAATTTTTGGATACTAATATACATCAAATTTAGTACAACAATTCCTCTTGCTCTCTATTTTTTATTTTTCACTGCATAAGGACAACAATAAGATGATGAAGTTGTATTATTTTTTAATAGGTTTTTACTATTTAGTTTCCCATTCATGTTCTAAGTTTTAATCTTTTAATGTTAAAAGAAAAGTTATTTTAATGTAGAAGACATGAATTTTTAGAGGAGAAGCCCATTGGAGATGCGAGAGACTTGAAATAAATTTTCTAAGACTTCAAAGATTCCCCCATCCCTATCATGTCTCTAAGAAGATGCATATCTTAGTTTTTATCATCATACTCATGCCAGTACCACTAATTTAAATTTAGATGGAATGAGTCAATGCATTTCTTTTTGAGTTTGTTCATGAACAAGTTGACAACTATAGGTGATAATGGGGATCCCATGGCCATATCTTCATTTTGTTCATAAATCTCACATTGGAAACTAAAACACGATGATCTTAGGCTGATATTCACAAGCTTTTTTGTTTCAATATTAGAATCTTCCCTGACCACACTAATTACTACTATAAGACAATTTTTTATGTATAATGATACATCATCAAATCTAACAAGTTGTTCTTTATCACTACTTTCTATTTCTTAAGCTTATCTACAAATTTAGTAGTTCTCAATGAATAACGATGTCTTATGTGAGGTTCCAGTTTATTTCCTAGTTAACAAGCTAGGTTGTACCTAGGATAAAATAATTTGTGTCAATTATTGGATTCAGAGAGATGTTTGGAAACCTTTGTTGCATAGATTAGCAAACTAGAAGGCCCTTGTTTATTCTTTAGACTAAACCTAATATAAATAATCATACCCCTCAATTATTTTTAGGTAATAAATTAATAAGTAATTCAATCAAATACTTTAATGATAAAAACCACTTTTATCAAATATTTTATTAATTAAATAATAATTACCTTATAAGAATAAATAATAAAAATCACTATTTTGTCAATTAATAATTAACTAATAAAATAAAACCCCAAAAAGATTCCTTTAGTCTATGGGGAAGTAGACTAAAGGTCTTTAATACCTGATGTGGAAATAGGGACATCGCAGTCCTCCCTTCCCACAATTGCTCGCACTCAAGCAATCCAAAACAAGTCTTATTTGATAGAGCATGTGCTACCACATTGTTTTCACCTTTCACATACTCAATATCAAAATCATAAGCTTTTACCTTGCTTACCCACTTTTGTTTCCTATCATTCAACTCCTTTTGATTGAGAAAGAACCTCAATCTATTATGATCTAATTTTACAATGAATTTTCCACAAACCAAGTATTGTCTAAACTTACTCAAAACATACATAATTTCCAACAATAGGATGTCTATTCTACATTAGTACAACCCCTATCCCTTCACCTGAAGCATCACACTCAACCAAAAAAGTAGAGAAATCTAGAATAGTAATAATTGGGCAATAACACATTACCTCCTTGACTTTTTCAAATGCTAGTTGGGTTGCTTTGAACCATTTAAAAGCCCCTTTCTTAGTCAAATCAGTTAAGGGGGCAGAAATTTGTGAGAAACCCCTAATAAATCTCCTATAATAGTGAAAAAGATCATAAAAACCCCTCAATTGTGTGAGTGTCAAGGGAATACGTCTATCCATGATAGATGCAATTTTCTATTTATCCACTTACACACTTTGTGTATTGATGACATGTCCCAAATATAAAATCTATGCTAATCTAAACTCACACTTGGATTTTTTTGCAAAGAAAGAATGTTGCTCCAATGTGACCTAGACCAAATCCAAGTGCCTCAAGTTCTCTTCCAAGGTTTTGCTATACACAAGAATGTCATGAAATAAAATTAGCACAAACTTCCTTAGATATTTACCAAACATATTGTTCATACATGATTGAAAAGTAGTTGGGGCATTAGTCAATCTAAAAGACATAACCGAAAACTCAAAATTCCCAAAATAACATCTGAAAGTCGTTTTATGAACATACTCTTCTCTTACCTTGATTTGGTGATAACCAGATCTTAAATCAATCTTGGAAAAGTAAGTGGCACCATGTAACTCATCCATTAATTCATCAATCCTAGATATTGGATACCTATTATTGATGATCTTCTTATTCAACAACCTGTAATCAATGCAAATCCTCATAGTACCATCCTTTTTCTTCACTAGAACAACTGAAGAAGTAAAAGGACTTGGTTTAGGCCTTATGTGTCCCACATCAAGTAATTATTTGATGATATTTTCAATATCTTCCTTCAAAGATCTTGAACGGTGATAAGGAGTGACAATAACCGGTTTGGCACCCATTTCTAACTCAATATTATGATCAAAACCTCTATCTAGTGGAAAACCATAAGGTAAATCATCAAAGACATGAACATGCTTGTCTAAAATAGATTGTAACTTACTATGAGGGGGTTATTATTTTCTTTTTTCTGAATTACTATGATAAGTCAACTTGTTGCCCAAGCAATTTGACCTCTTTTAAAATCCCTTTCCATCCTCTTCATAGACACCTCTTGTGGAGCACCATTTGCTAGACCCTTGAAAACCACTTCCTTGCCCTCTTTAAAGAATTTCAACTCCATAGTTTTATAAAGATGAGTGAATTCACTTAAGGAATGTAACCATTGAACACCCAAACCAATATTAATGTCTTCAATGTCAACAACATAAAAATCATTAATTACCTTGTGTTTTCCAAGAGCAAGTAGGAGTTGTGGCAACTTTTTGGAGCTAGATATGGTGAATCCATCTGCCATAGTCACATTAAAATGCATGAAATCCATGGATTTTAATGCCATCTTCTTAACCAATCCCCCATTAAATAAATTATGTGTGTCTCCACTATCAACCAAAATAATCACTCTTTGACCCTTCAATGTGCCTTTTACATTGAAAGCATAATACTTGGGATCTCATGAAAGAGAAGCAAGTGTGTTACCCAAGTCATGTGTGTCCTCCTCATGCACATGCTCATCAACAACATTGTCATTTTGTTCATTATTAGTATCAATAATATCAAAATATGAATCATCATCAATTACCTCAATGTAGTAGACATGTACTTTGCCCATGCAACAGTGGCCTTTGGTCCATGGATTTTTACAAGTGAAACATAAGCCTTGCCTTCTTAATTCATATCTATCATCATTCATATTACTGCTATAGGGCAGAAATCTATGAGGTGGCACATATGGTGTATAAGGATTCTTTTGTTGTTCATTGGGTGGCTCCCTAGGCTTCCCAATTTGTGCTCTTTGTTACCCACTAAAATTAGACCTTGGTTGCCCTATATTTTCCCCTTTGGGTAACGAATAGGTGGCTGCCTTTGACCACCCTTTTTGCCCTTCATAACCCTTCTATGTTGAACATTCTAAATCTAAAGCCTTAGTGATATCATCTTGTAAATAAAGAGCATTAAAAGCCTTAACCAAACCCTTCAAGGGATCAATCAAACCCTCAACAAACAAAACAACCAACCTCTTATCACTAATATCGAGTATCATAACTAAAACTTTTTAAAAATCAGCAACATACCTTTCAACATCATGATCTTGTTTGAGTTGTGCCAACTCACAAAAATGTATTTCTAAATTTTTTATATCAAACCTCTCCATGATCCTTTTGCCAAACTCCTCCATGGTAGTAATAGATATGTGGTCTTGTGTGATTAAGCGATAAAACCACCATTCATTAGCAACACCCTCCAAATGTAGGGTGAATAATTTTAGAGGCTCATCCTCAAACATGGGGTTAAGTGATAAATATGTATCCAACTTATGAAACTATGATCTCATAGGAAGTTTATCAGTATCATCAAACATAGGAAGAGAAATCTTACCCAACCTTTGTTGAAATCTCTACAAGGCTGAATATTAGGAACCCTTGGCTTAGATCCTTCCTTCATCTCACAATAATCCCACATAAGACAATAGAGTTTGCATGGCAAAGCTTAGGGTTGCATACTCTTTTTGACAAATCTCCAATGTATCTTCCCTTGGTGTCCTCATCTATACTACTAGTTCTCTCTACAAAAAAGTGGCCTTGAGGAATTTATGAGGGGGGTTAATAGAAACCCTCTCATTATCACTTGCATTTCCTTCTCCATAAGGTGGTCTCGACTGGGAGTTGTAGTATCCTTCAACATAGCTGCAATTTATATACCCAAAGTATGTTGAAGATCTTTTTGGCTTTATTTGATCAAGCCTTGAAAAAGCTTAACCTGATCTAAAGTAAATCCATTAGGATCTTGGTCCCCTATAGTCTTTTTCATTTTTTGATAATATAGGATCTCTTTACATGCTTGCATCCAATAACCAACTCACAAATAGACAATATCGGTGCTCTGATACCATTTTAATGTCCCCAAATGGGATGATTTAACAAAAAAAGGGGTTTCCCCCTAAATCCACAAATTCTAAAATTTTAAAATAAAATTCAACAAACCCTAGTTTACAATAATTGTTTCAAAATCCTTACCAAACCCCTAGAAATCCTAGGCTCCAAAATACAAGGGAAGTGAAGACAAATTCCAGCCACTAATATATCCAAAATTTAGCCGAATACTTGCAGATATAAGCAATAAATTGATAAATGGAAACTTGTACCTATTTGCCAAATTATAGAGGATCAAATGCAACTTTATGGTGGCTATAAAAATATGATTTTTCTCTCAAACATAGTTGTTGTTCCTTGTTATTTTATGCTTTAACCCCTTTCCAAAAATATGTCACATGTGCTTAAAAATCAAGTAAAATTCCATCGAACCCCTAGGGCATCCAAAATGGCCCAAAAAGTCCTCTAAGCCAATTGCCCAAGTCATCAAGGTGCAAAAAAAATAGAAAAATATTTATTAAGCAAGATCCTTCCTTTCACAAGTGAAAATTATCAAGAAACCTATCACAAAAGATTAAATAATAATCTAAAAATATTATTTAATATTCTATCAATTTATAGCCTCAAATCTTCTACAAATCTTTTACAAAACCCCATGCCAATATGCAAAAAATTAGTAAATAATTTCAAAATATTATATTGCTCAAATATACCCTAAAAAGGATACCCAAACACTCCAACAAGCCTCCAAACCTAGTCGTTCTAATTACATGATTAGTGAAAATAATAATTAGATATATTATGCAACAAATGGACCTCAAATAGTCTGTCAAAACCTCGCAATGGCCTCTCAAAGCAAATAACCCCACTCTAGAACAAGTAACAAAGCCTCCTTCAGCAAAGGTGGCATCAAAATACACATTTTTTATAATGATCAACACCAAAACTGTGAATACTGTTTGGGCATGTATCCCAATAGCTTCTTCGAGCATGAAGAAACAATTATCAAATTCAACATATATTCAATTGTGATCTTCACCTTGTATTTTTACCTTCTAGAGGGGGACGAACCACGTTGGGGAGGTAAAATACCTCATAAACCTCACTTGCCCTTTTTAGAATATCTTTCCTTCCCTTGTTTTAGCTCCCAAGCTGACATTCTCTTTTTTAAATATGATATTAATTAGTTGCCTTAAAAAAATAGTAATTAAAATTATTTTTAGGTAATAAATTAATAATTAATTCAATTAAATACTTTAGTAGTAAAAACCACTTTTATTAAATATTGTATTAATTAAATAATAATTATCTTATAAGAATAAATGATAAAAATCACTATTTTGGTAATTAATAATTAACTAATAAAATAGAACCCCAAAAGGATTCCTTTAGTCTATGGGGAAGTAGACGAAAGTTATTCAATACCTACTTATGCTTGATGTGGAAATGGGGACATCACAATTTACATAACATATTTAAGTAGAATAAAAAGTCTCCATATTTTAAGTAAAATAAAAAGTGTTTGTATTTCCAAGCAATTGGCTTCATTGCCTTGGTGAGGAGTCATTTATGTGACTTAGAATGTAGGCAGTTGAAAGTATGTACAATTTTTCCATGAAATTTCATGAATATGCCCCACTGCCAAAAGAACCTTAAAACTCATATATAGTGATCATTGTAGTGGTAGTGTGGTTACATCATTTTGATGGCACTAACTTATTGATGATCATAAACTAGATATTGTAGTAGGTTTAAATTTTGAATATATATTTAAATTGATCATTTTAGAGCTTAGAATCCATGGGGCCTTGACAATGGACACTCAAAGGCATCACTTTCTAGATATTTTAATATGATGGTATAATGTATCAAATTTTGAATTCCTATTAACACTGGACATCAAAACATTGCCTTTATATCATTTGTCCTTATTTTATTTCTTTGATTATGCTTAATTTTTCAAGTTATATAATTTATAAATATTTTCTAATGTTTTGGAATTTCAAACATTAGCAAACATCCCCGTTCTCAAAGCTACCTAATTTTTCTAGACAAAATTTCCAACATAGTAACTATGCATCTCATATGCACTCATGGTCCTGGACAAAGCAAATATTTAGTATTATTCATTCTAACTAAATAATTAATAAAAAAAAATTAATGGAAGCATGTGTTTGGGCTAGTTACATACTTTATCCCAAAAATAATAGCTTGTATGAGGATCTATTATGCTTATTAGATCTATTTATAAGATTTTTAATACACAATGAAAGTTTGAGTATTTATACATTAGTAGTTCAAATGATTTATGAATTTATTAAACTTTTTCATGTACAACTGCCACTGGGAGATCACATTACTACATTATTTGTTATTGGGTTTTCACTTTTAGGTACCTTGTCTATTTTACCAGATAATGCTATTTCATTATTGAGAAAAATTGCAGACCTTGGTGTTGGGGTGCACTTGGATTGTTTTCTTGTGTTATTTTATGTTCATATTTTGGTAAATTATAATCAAATAGAGAAGGGTAAACCTAATTATATTTGCAATGTGTATTCTAATTTGAAGTGTCAGTATTAATGAGGATGCTCTTAGGGATGAACTATGTGAAAATGACTTAAATGTGTAGATGATAGTAAAAGTGATGAACAAGTTGCTCTTGTGAGCCACAATGGCACTTTGAATAGAATTATGATCTAAGATATTCACATCTATAAACCTGCTGCTAGGTAAGCTTATCTTGATTTGGGGTGAGATGCATTATTTTATCTAAAATATTATCACTCTATAGAGAGAATTAGTGGTTACCTTGAGGCTTGAGGTTAATAATATGCTTGTTGTAGGGGAGTGAGACTAATGAAATTGGAACAAGGTTGCAAGATTCAGTCGATCTCTATATTGGCCACTTTAGAAATCAACACAGATGATCTTGAAGATTCATAACTTCAAGATATTTCTTCTTAACTATTGAATTTTCAAGTCAACTATCTAATGGCAAGCATTCAAATCAAATCATTTTTAATTTTGACTATTTCCATATTTTCTTGGTGGATGCATCTCTGTTTATTTGTAGTCCATTTTATGTTTTGTAAATATTTTGTATTCCAATTCACATATAAATTTTACAAGCCATAATGTAAAGTGTTATTTTTTGGAACATGATGGTGCTAGGCTAGCTAGATCATTTGAAATATATCCTGAAAGAGTATACATGAGAAAGTAATTTTGCATCAAAATGACATAATTTTAAAGTAATTTCAACTACAATTTGTAGTATGATTATATTTTTATAATTAAGTACTAACCATACTGGACTGAACTGGTCACATGATTTCCATGTTGATGAATATTAAAGATGAATGTTTATTTATGAAAGACTAATTTGTGTCATTAAGGATGATTCTTATACATAATTTATTGGGGATTCAATACCCTAGTATTATTTAGATATTTTTATTAGCAAGGGGACCCACAAAACACACAAACACTTATAAGCATTTGTGATCTATAAACTCTTATGTAACAAACTTGTTAGAATTCACATAATCACAATATGTTGATCTACTTTAATATTTTTACAAAATGATGATTCAATTTATTCAAATGATTACTTGTTGAATTTCAAATTTTGTAATGCATATATCTTTAAGATAATGAATTCTAAAGATGAATGTTTATTTGAAAAACACTTTTTTATGTCATTAAGAATGAGACCATTCTTATTCATATGTAATTAGGGCATCTATAGTGTAGTATTATTTAGTTATTTTTACTAGAAAGGGGACCCACAAGACATACAAACACTTCTAAGAGTTTGTGATCTATAAACTATCAAGTAACAATCTTGCTAGAATTCACATAATCATAATATGTTGTTCTACTTCAAATTTATTCCAAAATGATTATTCAATTCATTCAAATGATTTGAAGTTTTAGTGAAACATGTTGTTGGAAGATATAAAATATAAATTTAGAACTTAAACTTGAATAAATCTCAAAACATAGAGGGACATACAAGATGTTCAATTTGGAAAACCCCACAATATATTGGAAAAAACATGGTGAAAGAGGTGATGCTTTGCTTTCTATTTTCTTATGATGAAACATGTATTATAAATATTAGAACAAGTACACCACTCAATTATTTTTCCCACATAACCTCCTCACTTTCCCACTTTCCAATATTTTTTACAAATAATTAATCACTCACCATGTCTTTCATTGATTATCCTTCCTATTTATCTCTGCCCTCTTTTTATCATGCTTGGGGATGTCCTTTTATGTACCAAAGGGTCCCTAACCATCTTAGAAGATGAAGACACTGATTTCGATTGTATTTTAAATGTATATTCATTATGGGTGACATAATTCATTCATGTAGATCAGTGGTTACATAAACATTGCTTACTTCAAGTGGCAGTTTTGTCACCAAGCTACGAATCATCCTATTAAAGCTTAGTGGATGAAGGAATTTAGGTTTTGATATTCTTGTTTGATTAATTAGATTGTATTCTAAATCCTTATGGGTCATACCTCCTTTATTGAGAGGCTTATGGTCTCATAAAAACTTTTAGTGGGGGAAGAGACATGGAAACAACTATTCCACTACCTTGCAATATGATCTTATGTGTATTGGTGTCTTCTCTTTGAGTCCAACTTGTGAAGACTATTATTTGTCCTCCTTATTCCTCATCTAGCATGGATGACTCATATAATTTCAAAATCTCACAATTGACAATCAAGTTTAAAAGTGTTCTCACCAATTTGTGCCAAGATGGCAAATGGGCCATAGATTATTGGCTTGAGCTTCTTACCTTATCCTTGAAGTATTTATTTTCTTAATTATAACCATAACTTGTCACTTGTCTTGAGTGTGTGTTATTTATGGTGCTTTTCATGTCTATCCTTGTTCTTGGCTTTAGACTTCTCTAGTTGATCTTTCATTTTGGGATCAATTTGCTTAATCCTATCAATGTATTTTATACTCTTGTCACCTTTGATTCATGTATCTACCTTTGCCTTCTATTTTAGTGAAACACTTAGGATTAATCAAAAAATAGCTCAAACATATTTTAATAGTGACTTATTAGAGAATGCATGTACTAAATTGTTGTATGAGTGTTGAATGTATGTCAAAGACTCATCCTAAGTATTTGGATACTCATCTTATAATCTCTAGTCAATTGTAGTAAATTCTTATTGACAACTAAATTTTGTGCATTGGTTTATGGATGGAAAATTATACTTTGTGGAAGCTTATTAGCCATTTTCCCCCACAACGTGATCTAAAACTTCTCCAAGAGTCTTAAGTCACTATCTAAAATAAAGCACTTACATAACTTGAAGTGCATCCAAACATTAGGAAATGAATTTTTAGTTATTCAATGCCCTTTGCATGTCTTCTTACATGCAATCAAAGCACACATATTGTTGATTCTATTTACAACATATATATAGTAATGACCATGCTTCAACATAGGGATTCTTAGTACAAAATCCATATAAATGTTTTCCCATGGTCTAGTAGGTATAGGTAATGACATCACAATCCTTTTTTCCTAACTTTAAGCTTGTTTGTACAACATAATTTACATCATGTAATGAACTTAGATAATTCTTGAAATTGGGTCAACAGACATACCTTTGGTGTTTGTAAGACTATCGCTTATTTGAAAAGTGTCTGGAAACCTTTGATTTATGCTCTTGTGTTAGCAAAATAATTCTTTCATCCTTTGGAACACATCTTATTCTACTTGAAGATCAGTCCATCCTTGAGGTAGCATCAATTTTTGTTCTCTCTCTCAACCTTCATGATTTTAAATTGTTGGAATGTCTCCCTAAAATCTATATCTTGTGCATATCCTTTCTCATATGCCTTTTTTGTGAAAGGCTCAAGTTGTGAGATTGTTGCCAAAGATGAAACCATTTTTTATTGGTGGCCTAGATAACATATTTACCATTATATTTGTGTTGCTCCTTTTGTACTTGATTATGAAATTGAATTGTTGAATAAATCTCATACAATTGTAATGCCTTGCTTGTTGCAATTTATTTTGAGCTTGAAAATATTACAGAGGTTTGTGGTCAACATGAACTATAGTTTTTTACATTAAAAAAATAATGTTTCCATATTTATTGTCTGAAATAGTGTGTATATTTATTTATCATAAATAACATAGCACCTTATTGTTGAAGAAAATACATTTGAATGATAACAATCATACTTATCTCCTTAGAACAAATTTGCCGTTATAACATAATTGTTGTTGCAAATCAAAAAGAGCAAGGGATCATGCATCATTAATTTTTTATTTCAATGAATGAAAAATAATAGCATGTTCCTTATCCCAATGAAAGTTCTTATCCATTGTTGTAAATGGATGTAGAGGTGTTGCTATGTATAGAAAGTTTGAATAAGTTCCTAGTCTCGGTAGCACTCCTAGTTATGGGAAAATTTGTGATAGCCTCTACTTTTGTTAAATCCAATCGTAGTTCTCCTCTTCTAGTGAAATTCTCCAAATAGATGAGTGATTGTTTTACAAACTCACATTTCTTCATATTGCACAATATTTGTTTTTATTTTAACACGTGTAATACTTGTCTCAAATGTGTTAGATATTATTTCCATGTTGCACTATAAATCAAAATATCATCTAGATACACTATAACACATATATCTATGAAGGGTTTTAATACCTCATTCATTAACCTCATAAACATTTTAGGTGCATTACTCAAATTTAATGAAAGTACCAACCATTTATAAAAACATTGTTTCATCTTTAATGATATATTTTAAACATCCTCTTTCTCCATTCAAACTTGATGATAGTCTGATTTGAAATCAAACCTTGTGAAATTATTTTCATGCTAAAGTTGGTCCAACAAATCATCAATCCACAAAAACAAATGTTTATTCTTTATGGTGATATTGATCAAGGATCTATAGTCTATGCACATCCTCCAAGAGCCATCTTTCTTTCGTGCCATCACAATGTGTGATCCACATGGTGAAATATTTTGTTGTATGTTATTTTTTTCTAAAAACTCTTGAAGTCATTTCCTAACTTCGTTACTCTCCAAAAGTGATTTCCTATACAAACCAATGTTAACTATAGGATATTTAGACACAAATTGAATGCAATGATCTAATTCTCTTTTTTGAGGCAAATTTTTAGAATTTTAGAATGCATTTTGAAAAGAATTTAACAAATCATTCAGTCCCTTCTTCACACTATTAATTTTAGATATCTCTAAGCCATCCTCTTGTTTATATTTCAAAATAAGTAAACACAACTTATTATTTACTTGAATGAGTCTTTTGGATTGGTTGGAACTAACCATTGCAAGCTTGAGATTGTAAGCTTGGGATGACATTTGATTCCATCCTTGACCTATTGGTCCCTGTTATACCTCCTTGTGAATATAACATCCTTAAGATACAAGTATTGACTTTCAAACACCACATATAATGCATCAAGAGGAATTAAATCTACTTTTAGCTCATGAATGTATTGTGGATTAATCTCAAATTTGAATTTACATCTTTTAGTTACTTTTATTCAAACACCCTTTTCCCAACCCTAAAAATATGGATGAGGATGATTATACATTTGTAAACCAAGCTTATTAAAAACTTCATTTGAAATCACATTAGATGGAGACCCATTATCAATAAGTGTGTTTACCTTTGGAAGAGTTTACTCATCTATTCTATTTCTTGTTCCTTGTGGTTCTTATTGGTGGTAATGCATCCAATATTCTAATGTACATCAAAATTATTCTCAATCTTTGCCTTTGATTTACTTAAATATGCCATGGAATTTTTTAACTCTTCCATGGAATAATTCTTTTGGTGCAGTTTTGAATGTAACCTCCAACACTTTGAATTAGTATGACCATCTATAATTCAATGATTACAATGGTTCTTTATATCCTTACAACTATTTAGAGTGATTAAATTTTTCTTACCTTTCCACTTACCCATTTTGAAGGTTTTATAAGGTTGATTTTTCTCTAAGGGCTTTCCCTCTCCTTGCTTCTTCTCTTCCTCAATGTAGTATGCTTGCAAGTATACCTCATCAAGGTATTATGGAGTACTTGAGATGACCCATCTGCTTATTTATGAATAGAGACCTCCCAAATCCAAGCCCAAGCCCATGAGCATGGCTTGTATAAGGAAATCCATGGTACAATCTTGTACACTTTGACTTGCGCCTTGCCTGGAATACAACCACTTAATTTTAAGATCAATATTATGCCTAGTAAGATAAAACATATTACATAACAATTTTTAAATCCATCTCACATATCTACATCTGAGTTCTGATTTTTAGAATATACTAGATAATAGTCTTACCAAATAGAACACGTCATTCCATCTTGAAACCTACAAAATAAATATTGGGTGACTCTATTAATTTATGCACACTAAAATATACCTCCATTTTCTTCACTTATTTTTCAATATCTTAATATCTAATTGTCCTTCAAAGAATTTAATCTATTGTTTTGTCTCAACCTTGGAAGGACTATGTTCAGATTTTACTTTAGCTTTACCTTTGTCTTCAAGAGGTGGGTTTTCATGCTCATGGGGTTATTTTATGCCAAGTTTCTTGACTATAGAATGAACCATTTCATCCATGGATCCTTGATTTCTAGGGACAATCCTTTGTTATTTGGTGATAATGTCTTAGGACTTCATTAAACTTTCCATGCATGATTCCAATGCAACTACTCTCTTGGTAAGACTTTATAGACTATTGATTATAATAATATGTATTTTTATAGCTATCATTATTTGTTAGTATTTTTTTGGTGTTCAGTTAATGTGATATAAAGGCCCTTATTTATGTTGGTTTTGATGGTTGGATTAATGAGAAACCATTAGGTTTTATCCTTCAAATATCATATTATATGCCAAGGTAGGGGAGGTGGTATCACATCATCCTTGAACTGTATGAATTGTATCGAGACTTATCTTGTATGAATATAAAGCTTCTAATGTTCAAATACACTACTCTACCTTGGTATGTTATATAACTACTATTATGTGCATGTTTTTTTTAGTAGACTTCTATCTTAGTAAACATTAATCATACTAAAATTTCGCATCATTACCTGAAAAAATGTCAAGGCAAGTTAAATTTGGTTCAAAGAGATACGTGAAAAGGCACCCCATTATCTTCAAATATTTATGTCCTAAACATAATTATGAAACACAATGACAAGACAATACAACACAAAGTTTAGAAATAATAAGGTTGACATGTGTGAGCAATAATTCATGTTATTGACTCTAAAAAAGGTAGGAGAGAGGCACTATGCCACTTGCAGTAAGGAGTGGGTATATATTGCAATACCCTCTTCTAAAGGAAGTGTGGACCTTGCCAACTAGTTTGGGTCAAAGGGTGTTTCAAGGGAATCACATGGACATTTGAGGTAGATCAAATAATAAGATAAAGTGCACAAAAAGAGACATGACAACATGTAAGATAGTTTACATATCCTTGTCGAAGGAAGGCTTGAGTGTATGTATGTGTCTGATAGTGCTAATAAAGTAGAGGAATGTCTAACACCAACCTTATTAAGAGGGATACTTTTATTTGAAAAACCATATTATAGTTATGGATAACCCATCAAATCCATCTTTAGAAAAGCAGAGGCTACCAATGTTTATCAATGATAGATCAAAGGATCTTGTATGACATTGCATAACATGCATCACCATTTGAACTACCTATGGGCATACAAATGCATGTATATGGATTAGATATTTTGTAGTCACCCTTAGTGGAATGGATACTAAATAGTATGTATATACACCAAGCTCGAAGAAAGAAACATGGAAAACACTAAGGAAGTCTTCGAGAAAAAATTAAAAATCATGAGGGATGACAACGAGATTGTTGCAAAAATCTATAATATCTTATTGGATAAACACAAAAATGTTCATGCCTATAATAGAAGACTCAAATAACTATCAGGAATATTAAAAAAATAACTAACTAATGGATTAAATAAGTGATGGTTCATTAAATGGTTGGTACCCTCATTTTGAAGGATAGTGAAGGTGGTCCCACCTTCATCTTAAGAATATGCATACAAACAAGCCATGGACATTGAAATCAAGAAAAAATGTGTCACACTTGAAAGAATGTAAATAAGATGACCCTAACTCTAGGGATTAAAATGAACGTGGATCAACATGAGCCTTGAGAAAAGGCTTGCTCCATATGAAGGAACTAGAGGGAGATGATAAGAATGAAGGTATGGATATTTTATGCGATATTTTTCAAGTTACAAGGCAATTAATCAAGATTGTTGATATAATTTTTAGAATAATAACATCCATGTACTATTCACATAAGGAGAGACATCAATACCAACCACCCTATTGCCAATGAACTACCAAATATAGATAAATAGTGGTGGTAGGACTAGGATTCAATATAACTCTAAAAGACATGGAATTATACAATGTTCAGAGTGAAATGAGTGGGGCTATTTTGTAAGAGATTTACCTAAGAAAATGGAAATTGGACTTATAAATAGATGGTGTGGGCTCAAGAACCATAATGATATAAATTATCCAAAATAATCTAAGGTTCATATGATTTTTGAAGCCAAGGGCAAGGAAGTTATGGTAATTACCAGATCATAAGTTAAGAAAATCTAGTTACATTGACCTACATATAGAGAAGGAAAGATTGGCTAAAGCAAGGATGGAAGTTGAGAGGGCCATGGTAGAGAAAAAGTTCATTATAATCAACATACATGCACATTAATGAGAAAACTAGAGTTTAAAAAATCAATTTCATAATATGTCATCCAAAGCTCTACTTGTGATGATAGTTGAATTAGTGAAAAACATTCCATAACTAAATAATGTTGTCACTACTACCATAAAATACATTAGCAAAAACATGGATCATATAATGGCACACCCAATGTTAGGTGATGATGAGATTAAAAAACATGAAAATGAACTCATAGTCGAGTCTCTTTAGTTAGGTGACTAAGTGATCGATCCTAGGCTTTTGATGATGAACTTAGCTTGACAATCAAAAATTGTGCATATGGAATTTTAGGGAAATACTTTTTGACAAACAACACCATCATCTGTAGTGGTTGTAGTGTGAATGTACTTCCAAAGGAGACTTAAAAGAGTTTTGGGAAGCCAACTATGTGGCCTCTAACATTCTAATTGGTAGGAACAAATCAAGGCATTAAGATATTGGGTTTACTAATGGGTCAAAAGGTAATTAATATAACCCAACAATTTTTTATAGTATCCAAAGATGATCATAACTAAAAAAATAATTTAATATCCATTGAAAACAAATGATTAAAGTATGTCATAGATTTAAAGAATTAGGCAATTAGTGAGGAAGCAACTTCATCAAACTCATGTCAACTTTATATTCCGAATAAGATTATTTAGTTGATGGGAGTTGTTATCACCCAAATTTTCAACCTAAGGATGGATACTCCAGCCTCCTCAAATTTTTAATAACATTAAAACATTGCATCTATTGTGGGTAACAATTCTTGGAGGTGAATATTTAGATTATGGGCTAGCTTCCATGTACAACACCTACAACTAACCACTAACCTACTTGATTTGAAGGAAAAGGGATAGAAAGAGATTAAAACTACTCTTATGGAGGTGATACACCAATATAAAATCCACAACCTACTTGAACCTACACTATAGAAGATAAGTTACAAAACTAATCTCAAAACCCAGGGTTCTAACACAATGATTCAATATGAAGGTAGAATGCAATTTATCCTTCAAGGTGGATGACTAATATGTCAGATAATGGACTCTAATAACCCTCCTATAAATTAAAAAACACACAAAGTAACCAGATACACATCATATGACTTGCTATAAAGTAGATTACTCACACAAATCATGAAAGAGATAGATGAATGCAAAGAAAGATAACTATCACTTGTCATCCAAAAATAGACTACTTCACACACTTATGAAATAATTTTAGAAACTAAAACCATTTTGAATATTTATTCCAAATGAAAAATCAGTATTTAATTCATCAGGGCTTCGCCATACCAATTTGTGGATGTATTACACTGCCCAAAGAGGCAACATATATAGATAAATGAGGAAGAGAGAGGGGGGAGGGCATAGAGGAGGGAGATTTACAAGTGTCTATATGAGTTTAAAATAATAAAGGAGTTATGGAATAGTCCCAATATATCTCTAAGGACATGTGTTCATCTTTTGAAGATGTTTCATCTCCCACCTGGCATAGGAATTTTATTCCTTGCCTGACACCTTTGGTCTTCTTCTTCAAAACTGCCCCTTTAGGCATAAAAAGAGTGAAAAATGGTTTATTGATCATTAGTTATACATGAAACTCCTTTATAAATTTTATTTTATTCATATAATGTATTTTTAAAATCCATTATTCTAACATTTTAGGTGTAATCATTACATAATTCCTTAGATGTGTTAAAATCCTTTTGTCTACTATGTCTATCCTTACTTGAGAGCTTCAAAACTTGGTTTCATTTTCATCAGGGAAAAATATATTCATACCTAAATCAACTCATTTGTGTCCATCAAACAGCCCCCAAGACTTCATCTTGCACCCTAAGCTCTCATTAGCCCTCAAATCCTTGTAGCCAAAAAAACACACATATCTCTTTGTGTGGAAGGATGTACAAATGATATTATAAAATTTATGGTATTTTTGAGTACCCAGTATCCCCTTATATCTTATTTCCAAGTTTCATGGCATGAAACCAAGTGGAAATGTCCTTTTTTTTGGTT